>VVHJ01026630.1:0-13247 GCA_015107715.1 Tylochromis polylepis
TGTGAGGCTGTGAGTTTTGTGTGTGTGTGTGTGTGTGTGTGTGTGTGTGTGTGTGTGTGTGTGTGTGTGTGTGTGTGTGTGTGTGTGTTTCATATAAATAAACTTCAAAGAACATAAATGATTAGAAAAGATGATGGGCCAATAATTCACTGGAACGAAACAGATATAAACATAAAAAAATAAAGGAAACATTTTGGTGCACTAACTGTTTAATAATGACTGATAGCTATTGCACATAACCCCATAATATGCTATATTCGTGTATGAGTTTCTTGGGTGTTTGCCAGCGCTTTAGTGGGGGTGACAAGAATTTCAGAACTTTCTGAATTCTCACCGGTTTTATTTTGACAGCAGCTTCCGGTCTCATTCAGTTTGTTTGCGTGACTTTTCTTTTACTTGAGGCAGGTAGAACGAAAACAGGGACGCATACGTCACTTTGCTGCAGCGTGACTCCAATAACACGCTCTCACGTGGAGAAACTACTTGCACAAAATGTGATGCTCTATGAGCAGCAAGTCTGTAAGAGTTAACTCACATTCTGCACAACAAAGGCTTTTTGGTGAGGGGTATAGGGGATTGTAACAGGAAATAAATCTTTTTATCAAATCCCTTTTTTCTAAATTGTATTGTTAGTAAGATTTTATTGTTTATCAGAAAATATGAATCACTAAAAAGAAAGCGCGAGCACTGAGCTACAGCAAATAATTCAAAAATATTCTCTCCATTAAAATGAAAAAAATATATACATGACGGCATTGTCCAAATGTTCTTTCAGTGAGCAACTCACCTTCACCAATAAGGAGGGATATCCACAAAACCATCCCCTCTCTCATTTTGCTGTCACTGTCATTTGCATCCGAGCAGGAGAAATGGATTGACAGTGGTTTATGCTTCCTAACAGGACAGACTGATATTCCTGACATTTAATTTATTTCAATTCTGTTCTGTTTCGTGTCTCTGAGGTTATAAGTGCTGGTCCCGGATAACAAGGCTCAAAACTGTTCCAAGCTGGTTGTGTTTGAAACCTAAATATTGACATCAGTTGGAGCTACTACATTTACATCATGCACGTAGTTGTTTACGTAATTAAAAGCAATAATACAAGACTAAAAAATAATTTGTCATTACAAATCCATATTTTTCCACTTTGGTCAAAGTTTATAATATGGAAAATTTACTGAAAGTGTAAAAAAAAATTCCACTCTTACAGATGATTAAATTATTATTTTCTGTGCATGTGTGTAATTAACATTTAGTTTTTCTCCATCCCACAGCAATCACTTTAAGCAGTTTGTTTACTTTATTATTTTTAAATTAATTTTACTAGTTTATTTTCTTTTTTCAGTATGACATATAGATTATTATTATTATTGTAATAGCAATATATTTTGAGTTTGTTTGTTTGTTTTTTACTTTAGTTGCATCTTTGTCAGGGTCAAACTCAAGGCTGTCAAACATTTCAACATCCCAAATCTGCCCCACCAAAGAGTCCAACGCGGCCCACTGGATGACTTTGCAAAGTGTGAAAACTGCAGCCAAGTCATTAACCGCTCCACGTTAAAAGTATTTCTAGATTTTTCTTAAGATATCCAGGTCCAGTTATATGTTTTGGTAAACAGTCCTTTCATCTAGAAGACTTGGGAGGGCAAAGGATATCCGTGACTTGTGGTTTTACATTTTTAAAATCTTAAGTTACCTATACCAGGTGAACTTTCATTCAGATGTACTTCTTTACATTTAATGAAATGAGAACATTTGATGGGATTTTCTTATGCAATGATGTTATTAATCTGCTCAACTTCAGATCTAATCGGGCAGTATCTGATCCATGAATTACAAATAGTTAGACAACCCTGAGCTGAATACTGCATGTCTGTAGTCATTCGCGCCTCATTTAGGACTACATCTCTACATCTAAGTTTCTTTTGTAGGTGTTCATAGGGTGAAATTGTATTTGCAACTTCTGAAAGATGATAATCTGATGTCCTCCGTGTAGTTTTTAGTGTCATGTGTCATTTTATCCCAACGAGCCTCTTTTCACTGCATTGCCCACATTCCCCCTTTTTTTACCCACGCGACCTTGTTTTCAACATGGATGCCGAAAATGCTTCCACCACAGCGCAGTTTATGTCGCTGGCGAACCCATTTAACCACATCTTGTGTCGCACGGTGGCTCGGAATCTACAATGTCGACTGACTGTCGTCTTACTTTCATGCTTAAATAATTCTTTTGTAACAACGTAGCAGCGCATTTACAGTCAAAAAGCCGAGACAATACGAAAACGGACGCGGAATGGCGTCTGCCAGGGGCCCGGGAGGCTGAATAACAGCAGCATAGACTCGAATGAACATAACAGGCACATGCCTAAACCAATAGGAGCGGGCTTTGTTACTCGCTAACCAATCCCTCAATAGAGAATGGGCGGGATAACACGGTAAGGGTCGTTCTGTCATACATGTTCCCGGGTTATGAACATCGCCGACCGTTTCCTGCACTGTTGCATGGTGGTCGAACAGGAGGAATTGTTGGAAATTTTTCGGAGGTTAGTATATAAATTGGTTTTTACCCAGTGTGCATTATTCCCTCAGCCATCTCTGCGAGAGGGAGTGACAGGCTGCGGTGGGGATTCAGTCCAAGAATGGGAGACGGTTGTTTAATCATAAAATAAAATTGACACCCACCGAGCCAAAATGCTTATGTTATCATTAATTAGCTCGCGGATTCCTCGCTCTTGTTTTCCAACTGCGTCGCTAGTTAGTCAAACTGGAAGCTGTATGGAGTGAGTTAGCTAGCCCTCCATTTGTTATTCCAGAGCCCTCTCAGACTTCACCAAACTATTTCAACGCCTCTGTGGTCTAGATAACCGCAGTCATCGAGAAACAGTTCGCTAACAACCGCTGAGAAAGTCGTGACAGCGCTGCTTGTCGTAGTTAGCACTGTTGTTAGCCTACCAAGTGGCTATCAAGCTTACTCCGTTATGGCATGTTTCTGTGGCTGTAGTCGTCAACTGAGCGTTTAGACACGCTGCCAGTGTGATAACTGAATCGTAGGACACCAGAGCCGGTTAAATACACTTGTTTGATGTACAACAGACTTGACAAATGTGGCAAGTCATAGTTGTGCTATATCGTAGGTAGCTAGCCCCAAATATCGAGTCCAAATCAACAAGCGCCAAAAGCACATCAGCTGTGAGATTAGACGCTTTTAATTAACGTAAAGCTAAATAAGAATAACTCTTCAGCTGTTAGGGGAAAAAAGCAAGTAATGTTGACGTTAATTTGTCGATAGAACAGGAATAAAAAATTGAATTACCAAATGTGAGCTGAGTAGAACTGTTAGACTGGTTTGTTATAGTTTATTATTAAACTATTATAATAACTGATGTCATGTTACTTGAAAACGGAGCAAGTCAGAAGAACGCTCTAACGAATCTTAATATGCTTCTTTTTTCTGCGTTTAATATCCACAATATGTTTGATCAAGCCACCAGAATTGTAGGGATACCTTGATATTTTTATTTTGTATTTTTATACAGACCATCATGTTAAATTTTCTGTTCATTTAACTTCTAGAGTTGGTTTGTTCCTTTCAGTTCAGTTTTTGTTAGAGATGTTGCAATATATTAGCTGAACAATGTTATCAACCAGTATCGGCCTTATTGACCGATATCGCCTATTGGCAAACCAGATGATATTTACAGATGTTTATCTTTTATGCAACATAAATTTTCCTCTTAATAAATGTTAAAAGGTGTGATGAGGATTTGAAATTTTGTTTATTTTTTATCATGATAAAAGAAATAAAATATATGAGATTACTTTGTTTCCTTGGTACAAAAAGGAAAATGAATAAAACAATGCAAACAGCTAACACTGGTATCAATTCTGTTGAGTCAATAGAAACAGATTAACTATGAAGCCTGATATGAAGCAGGTTGTTCCATTGGCTCAAATTTCACAAGTGATGCATCTTTAGTTTGAATGAGGGGTATTTGTATAGGGCTGAGTTTAGAATAAGAAATTTATGTTGCAGACATTTCATAAATGCACTTGACTCACCTCGCAGTCAAATATGTGCTAATGTTGTTTGTGTTCACACATGTTACCACACTGAAACTGGCAAAACTAAAAATTTCATATAGTGCAGAAAATTTCAAGTTAGTTTTTGTTTATAAAAATTCAATTTTTGTTTTACTATGTCACTTAACTTGTTTTGTTCCACACTTAGGTTAGGTTATTGTAGTAAATCAAAATTAAGTTATAACACATTATTTCTATGCACTTGTATGGTTGATTGCCAGTTTGTTGGTTGTATTTACTGAGTATGTTTAGGCACTGAAAAAAAAAACTTTATATTTGTATGTATTGCACATATTGGAGGAATAGAGATGATGGGGGCACAGCAACAGCAACAACATTAAATAAGATACATCCAGTTATCAAATAACTGCACAGTATCTGCATTTCCGGTGCCTGTGTCGGTATGCGTTTCATTTGAGTGTC
Source organism: Tylochromis polylepis (assembly GCA_015107715.1). Lineage (NCBI taxonomy): Eukaryota > Metazoa > Chordata > Actinopteri > Cichliformes > Cichlidae > Tylochromis > Tylochromis polylepis. Next base: position 4,504 of record VVHJ01026630.1, read on the forward strand.
TTGCCTGTTTCCCCCGCAGCAGCTAAAGCATGCTCTTGGCCCAGATAAACCGGGACTCCCAGGGAATGGCAGAGTTTCATGATGCAGATGGGCAACCAGTCACACTCTGTCTGACAGAGGCTGTGACAGTGGCAGGTAAGCTTTTAAACTTTCTATTGTCATAGAAAATATTTACTGACATCACTGCAGAACTGTACATCTAATCACATTTGAATTGCAGTTCCAGTTTTGGTTGAGGATGGCAAAACTGTGTCCAGAAGTAATAGTAATAGGGTTATTAGCTGAGACAAAGTGCATCACATCGCAGTCCTGTTGTTTCATTTTGTGAAATAAAATAAAGTAAACCATTGACTCCTTAAACTGAAAGTTTTACTACTCTCTTATTTCCCAGATGGAGATCAGATGGAGAGCATGGACACAGTGAGTCTGCAGGCTGTTACACTTGCGGATGGATCCACTGCATATATCCAGCATGACACCAAAGGTTCCTTTTCAGATGGACAGATTATGGACGGCCAAGTGATCCAGCTGGAGGATGGCTCTGCTGCCTATGTTCAGCATGTGCCCATGCCTAAAGCGGGTAAATAAAATGGAAATATTTCAGTACCAATAGGAGAGTAGATCTCATTATTTGTATACTGTGTTTGTGGCACAGTGCAAGGCTGTAATTTAATTGCATGTCATCTACATTATGCAACAAAAAGCTCACTAGTAGGTAACCAAGAGCACACTAATGAAGAAGTGAATGTGAGTAATGTTTATTTTTAATGCATTTTTAGGGGGGGACAGTTTACAGCTTGAAGATGGACAGGCTGTTCAGTTAGAAGACGGAACAACCGCCTATATTCACACACCCAAAGGTAAATAACATCTAATCAAATTGAATTTTAAGAATCTTTCATCTACTTAGTTTATTATTTTAATGTTTCATTTATTGTGCATCAATAAAAGAAAATAGACAAAAAGACATCTGCTTCTTCTTTATTATATTGCCTTCCTATAAACTCTTTTTATAAATTTTAATAAATTGATTTGCAGAGGTTAGCTAACCTGCTAGTTCACAGATATTAAAAATTTTTGATGTGCATGTGTATCTTCTTTTTAAAACCCAGTTGTTGTCTGTTTGTGAGAATTAAAAATGGGTACATAAATGTTAGTATTGGACTAGAAAATGTACAAAACATTTATAAATGAAAACTCTTAAGGTGAGGGATTTTACCACAAAAAAACATTAAGTCTGGGTACAGACACGCAGGAAACAATCATTTCTCTCCCCGACCTTCTTGATTTTTACTGGAACAAAGCTCAGTTTCCTCACTGAGTTTCAGTTTCTGCATCCTTCTCCTAATTTCTGTGCAGAAACATATGACCAGAGTGGCCTGCAGGAGGTACAGCTGGAGGATGGGAGCACCGCCTACATCCAGCACACCGTGCACATGCCCCAGTCCAACACCATCCTGGCAATCCAGGCTGATGGCACCATCGCAGACCTACAGGCGGAGGCGGCAGCCATTGACCCAGAGACCATCAGCGTGCTGGAACAGTATACCACTAAGGTACACATGCTTTGTCTTTGTACTGCTGTGGTACCAGTTCTAATTTTCTTTTCTTATGCTGACACAGAATTATGCTGAAAAATTGGAAATTAAAAGCTAATGCAGTATTTACCCTTGTTTCCAAGGGTCACTACAGCAGATGGATCTGTATATTTGATTTTGAATTCCTGACCCTACAACTCTCTGATTTATCTGGGTGACTCCCTGAAGCTGGGTTTATGTCTTTTGCCAGAATAAAACTGGGGATCTTTCACATGTAAGGCAAACATGCTAGCCGTTACGAAATGGAAAATTAAAAGTTAGAGGAAATTAAAAGTTGATATTTCTTCTTCAATCTTACAGTATGGTGTTAATGTTAAAGTGTTTTTCCTGGCAACTATACTGTACTATACTGCAGTGACATTTATTTATTTTTTATATTTTTCCTGTGTTTGATCAGTTGGCTTTGTGCTAAGAAAGGGCAGTGCAGATGCAATTGGTTTGAGCCTGTTGATGGAGAGGTATAAAGGACAAAAGTGTCTTTGTGGATCTATAGAAATCATATGATAGGGTGCCAAGAGAGTAACTGTGTTATTGCATGAGGAAGTCAGGAGTGGCAGTGATATATGTGAGGGTGACTTAGGATACGTTTGACGACAGCGAGAAAGTGGTGGGGTATGCAGTATAAGTGACAGATGGATTCAAGGGGTGGCATCATCTGAGGCCCTTCCTGTTTGGAAAGATGATGGTGAGACAGAAGTCTCTGTGGTCTGTGATGTTTACGAATGACACTGATCTGTAATGAGAGTAGGGAACAGGTGGAAGAGCTCGGAGAGGTGGAGGTATACACCAGAGAGAATAGAAATGAATGTCAGTAGAAGCAAGACAGAATACGTGTGTGAATAAGACAGAGACTGGTGTAACAGTGAGGATGCAAGGAGCAATATTAATATTAGCTTGGAATGTAGTGGCATTTTATAACATCACACAATATTTTTAAGTAAAAGAAAATCACTAATACCATTGTGTTATGCGCACATGTAATTAGCTTGTGCATAAAGTTCTTATCTCGTTATCTTGGCAAGATCATCGCTTGTGGATATGAGATGAAATATCATCTTATGGCAGTTCGTAGGCTTCATAAATTTGCCTGTTTTGAATGTTACATTTTTGCTGTAATAATGTTATATCAATTTTAAATATTATAGTTTCATATTACATATCCCTTGGTTTAATATATTTATGATCATCCAGTAGACTATAAAAATACCCTTTCTTTTCCCTCAAAGGTGGAGAATATAGAGAACCCCCTGGGGACCTTTGGCAGAGTTGAAGCAGACAATGGTGTCCACATGCGGGTAATGTTTCTTTTTATTTATTTCTCCTTTTTTTTTTTTCTTCTTTACATTAGGTCTAACATTGAATACATAATTGTGCCTTGTCTTTCAGATTGTGTTACAGGGACAAGACAACAGGCCAGGTAGGGTCTCAAATGTTGGGGAAAAGTCTTTTCGCTGTGAATATGAAGGCTGTGGAAAGCTGTACACCACTGCCCACCATCTTAAGGTAAGTGTGGGTGCTTTGTTGAATGTCTTTTTTCTAAAAAGTTTTGGTTTGGGTTTTTTTTGTGCCTCCTCAAGTGTAGATAATATTTTTTAAGATTTTGCCATTTACTCAAATGCAGTGCTTTACAGTTTTGTTTGTGCCCTGCAGGTACATGAGCGCTCCCACACTGGAGACAAACCGTACATCTGTGACTATCCCAACTGTGGAAAGAAGTTTGCAACAGGTAGCAACAGATAACATAATTTTACAAATTGACTCTTGGCTAATTTCTTTTATTTTTGTTGCCAAATTTAATTTTTCAGTATAGAAAGTTCAGGCTGTAACTCATTAAAACCCTTGATTAAAATCTCATTATCACCATAGTGATGTTGACAGTTGAACTATTCAGGTTATTACTGTGTAAGTACGTTTTTTCCTTTCAGTGAAGGTTGTGATTGAGTGGTATTTAATTTACTTGTGCATAAAATACATTTTTTGTTTATCAAATGACTAGAAATGTCAGGAAAATGCACAAACTTTTCAGTAAAGTACAGACAAATTGCCTTTATTATGTGGACCACGTGTAAATACAAGTTTAGTCAACCCCATTCAATAAAATTCTATTCTGTTTATACAGCACCAAATCACAACAACAGTTGCCTGTTATGTTATATTGTAATATAATGAAAGAGAACCTAAAGGTCTGTTTTGAGCTAGAAAGAATCCTGCTATTAAATGTAAGACCATATCTGAGATCAATATATAAATATGGGCTAGGCTGCTCATAGGCATGGAATAATAACTTAGCTGAATGTCAAATTATGTAATTGTTTAAGGCTACGGGCTGAAGAGTCACTCACGCACCCACACGGGGGAAAAGCCATACAGATGTCAGGAGTTAAACTGCTGCAAGTCCTTCAAAACCTCTGGAGACCTCCAAAAGCACACAAGGACCCATACAGGTAAACAACCACACCTACAAACTCACTGACAAGTCACAATATTGTTGCAACACACAAATAAGCCTGTTAAGGTTTGTAAACAAACACAGGAGATTAACTGTCGTTTGCTACTGCTGGTAAAAACCACATTGCTTCAGGGCTGTTAATACAGAAGGGGCTGTTTGAGGAGTGTTTGGAATCAAAATGGATTGAACTAACTAGCCATGAGGCACTTTTTTTTTTTAAAACAAACAACAAATGGTGGTGACGAGCTAGGATTGGCTGAACAACTTGTTCAGCCAATCCTAAGCAACGGATGAGGGGCGCTGAAATTTTTCAAAGCCACCATAGTACTGCAGGAGCACAGGCACATGGTCATCACGAGAAGCATGACGCCGAGTTGCTGCTGCTTGTTTTTAAAGTATAGCAGACATTTTGCAGTTTGAATCACACTGTTTATTTATAAAGGCATAAAGGCTAGTTTCATACCAGCATTTGTCATGTAAAACAGCTGCTTACAGTTTTGTGTCCCATTTCTGTCAGGTTTTGAATTCTATAGATTTCAAGCTGCAGGGTTGACATACTTGTTTTGCAGGAGAGAAACCTTTTAAATGCCCAGTTGAAGGCTGCGGCAGGTCATTTACCACCTCCAACATCCGTAAAGTTCACATCCGAACACACACTGGAGAACGGCCATACTACTGCTCTGAACCAAGCTGTGGGCGGTCATTTGCCAGTGCCACCAACTACAAGAACCATATGCGGATTCACACTGGTGAGTCTTCTGTTCCTTATAAAAACTCAGCTTGCTGAGTCGTTGTGAGTCACTAAGTCACTGTGACTCACTTAAGTGCTCTGCAGTTGAACCCCTGGATCTCAACACAGTTGTTTTCACAGAAACTGTGCAAAAAGCTTTAAAGCTGTTAATCAGGAAGGTTTCAAGATGGCTTAAATCATCATGTCTAACACTGAAGTTTGAAAAAGCTGCAACTCTGTTTTACTAGGAAGACCAAACAAATGTCATTTCCATATATTTTTAAAACTCTCTAGGATATCTATAGAATATCTAGATTTTTAGGCTTTATGTGCACATTTGATTCTATTACTGGTCTTGTATATGGTATATGTATTTGGATTTCATAGCTTAATGCTAGCTCTAATGCTGTCTATATGTGCAGATGGAAATAAGCTAGTAACTAAATCTGGGAACAATGCATCTGTTCACTGTTCTTCACTTCATTGTGATCTCACATATAAAGAAAATATGATGTACAAGTAAAGCACATACTAATTCTTGAGGTCTGAAACAACACACCAATAAAGATGGGGGTCTTCACTCCTCTCGCAGTTTAATAAATAAATTCAAAAATTCATTGTCTTACTGCTTTTCCACTCCAGGTGAGAAGCCATATGTGTGCACAGTGCCTGGGTGTGAAAAACGCTTCACAGAATACTCCAGCCTTTACAAACACCATGTTGTTCATACGCCCTGTAAACCTTACAACTGCAATCATTGTGGAAAAACCTACAAGCAGATCTCCACACTTGCCATGCACAAACGAACAGCGCACAATGACACGGAGCCCATTGAGGAGGAGCAGGAAGCCTACTTTGAACCCCCAACAGGTCAGTAAAATGTAACGGAACAGAACATATTTTTAAATGTTTTTTGATAAGTCTGTGAGGGATGTAGGAATTTCCTTAATTTAGACCTTAAACAGTTAACAGTAGTAATGGAAACAGATGTTAATGGTAGTTCACATAAAACTGTCTATTTATTAACTTACAAAATTTTTATAAATCCTTAATGTCAATTCAGATGCCATCGATGACCCCAGTGTGAGCTACACGACAGCTGTGGTGGAGGCAGATGACTCCGGATCAGAGCCAGTTCCAGTGGAGAGCTCGGACATGGTTGGTCAGCAGCATGTTGCCCTGGTAACACAGGAAGATGGAACACAACAACAGGTAAGAGACTACAACGACATCATGACTATAAACATATTGCAAATAACTCAGTTTTTTTTTGTTTTTTTTTTAGAAGCGAGGATCCTTATCATATACTGTATCTGAAGCAAACGCCTCAGAAATGCCATAAAACTGCATTCATTTTAATGGCCACTAGTGGGCGATACCCATGACTGCAAAATGACATCTGATCCCTAAAACTATATAGGGCAGTGGTTCCCAAACTTTTTTTGCTAGGCCCCCTTGTCAGCACAACTACACAGTTAGCTGATATGTTTCCTGGTTTGGATGTTCATTAGGTCTTTGAGGGAAGGGCACATCAACCATCATTAGCATTTCAGAATTTTCCCATGGAAAAAATTGTCTCGTTAATTCATGTTTTTATAGCAACAAAGTGGACAGTGCAGAATAAATATATGCAGCATAGCCTATGACAATAATGCTATACAGCAAAAGAAAAATGTATACAAATAGTAGAAGAAATATAATTTAAATGTACATGATGTAATGATACAATTTTACATCTTTTAGATGCCTAATGGCAGCAAAATAGAATGTTTAATGGTGCAGAGGTTGGATGATAATTGCAGCAGAGATTTTGTAAATATTAAAATGAACATATAGCACTGCGATAGGAAGTTGAGATTTCTATAGCATTGAAATTCATTCCAAGTTGTTCCTATTTTAACTTTGTACTTTTATTGCATATGCTTGTTTATATTAAGTGACATATACAAAGTCTCATGCCTATTTGTCCACTATTGAAAAGATGAATTTTAATCTCAGTGGGACTTTGACCTGGCTAAACGATGTAATCATAAGTTGTCAGAGTGTAATTTAGACCCGATGTTCTTTTCTCTTTCAGGTCAGTATCTCCGAGGCAGACCTTCAAGCTATGGGTGGCACAATTACCATGGTAACCCAAGAAGGCACAACCATAACTATCCCAGCCCATGAGCTGGCAACTCAGGGTGCTCACTCAGTCACCATGGTAACAACAGATGGCTCAGATGAACAGGTAAACAACTGTCATAGCTCAGTAGACTGCACTCAGAATGATGTCGGGGTTTTTTTTGTTTGGTTTTTTTTCTATTTAGAGGGCTTCTGTGTGGTGTTGTGTTCAGCTTAAATAACTGAGTTGAAACTCACTTTTATAATATGTAGACTTAACTTAAATTAGGAAAGAAAGATCAGTTGCTTTTATTTTTGTTTTGTTTTTTATTTTTTAATCAAGTTTTCAATCTTAATTTATTATTTATTAAGTTTTCTGGTAAACTTCCATGATGGAATCAGATGTGTTTTAAAAATGTATTTGTGACTCAAAAATGAAGCTGAAATTTGAGTATAGCGTTTTTGTCGCCCCCAGGTGGCCATCATGACACCTGACATGGCTTCATTCCAAACTGTGGAGGAGGCAGGTTACAGCCAAGAGCAAGATGATATTCATCCTGTCACATTACTGGCCACATCCAACGGCACTCACATCGCTGTGCAGGTTGGTAAAGATCATCAGAGGGACCTAGTTCCAGTCAGTAAATTTATTAGGAAGAAGATAAAGGGAAAATGTTACATCTTTAAGTCTGGTTGGAACAGGCTCTGCTGTACAGAGGCCCATTGAATATGTTAAAATTAATGAATACAGTTATAGATTTGGTGTCTTTTTAGGTCATTTTTATTTCTGTCTCGTGTTATTTAAGAAAAGATAGGAAATACTTTATTTACCCCAAAGTTGGGAAATTACTGAATAAAAACAATACTAAGATAATTAATGCGATACTGACAGCAGTTTCAATCAGGACTAAGGGTCTTAAAATCTTGATATTACACTCCCAAAATAATACCGTCCCACCCTGAAAATATATTTGGCTAAAGGCTTTTGTAAATATAATGAGTAGGCGGGATTTGTCTCAGGAGCGGTAGGTGTACTGTTGTCCTCTTACTGGTTCAGTCAATTTGGGATCAAACCGAAACTTCACACCACTGAATGTGTGAGTATGCATGTTATTCAAATTCATGATGACTGCTAACTTGTTATGCAAAAAAAGAAAACCAGTGCTGTAAAAATAATTGTTCGTTTTTCATTTACACACAATCTTATCACGGAAAGTAAAGTTTTTGGTTTTTTTAAATGCCTTTAAGTTCTTTCTTTCCACATATGGGAGGATGATTTCTTTTATTAAAGAGCATATGTTATGTACAGCTAACAAATTCACTAACATTTATCCACTTAAAAGAAAGTCTTTTAGCTATGTATTACAGTGTCATGCTTAATTTACTATCAAGGCCAAGAGGAGTATTATGATTACATCAAAGGGCTGAGTAACAACCTTTTTATTTCCCTCCACTGTCTTTATTTAACAAATTGCACTGTTTCTGTCATGTTAATGATGTAGCAAAGGCTTATTTTGCCTCTTCTCCATCATGTCAGAGGTGGTATTGTTTTTGAGAGGATTGGGGGTATGAATGCATTTACTTCCATATGTGTTTAGACATTGACACAACCCCTATTTTAGCTCCTTTACTTAAGTTGCAGTTAAAGTGCTAACTCTCTGAAGTAATTTGAAGGATATTCATGCCCAAGGGATTACAGCTCTTTAATATGTGCTCCTTTATTTTGAAGGGACCAAAACTGTTGTATGTGCTAGTTCTAGTACTGCTCACATGTGGTCATCAAAATGTCAATATTGTATAATTTGCATTGTTTTCCTTTTTTTTTTTTTTTTTTTTGTTTTTTTTTTTTCTTTTCTTTGGGGGA
>VVHJ01026637.1:0-14407 GCA_015107715.1 Tylochromis polylepis
TTTATCCCTGACCTGTCTGGTGTGTTCTTTGGACTTCATGGTGTTGTTGCTCCCAATATTCTCTTAGACAACCTCTGAGGCCGTCACAGAGCAGCTGTATTTGTACTGACATTAGATTACACACAGGTGCACTCTATTTAGTCATTAGCACTCATCAGGCAATGTCTATGGGCAACTGACTGCACTCAGACCAAAGGGGGCTGAATAATTATGCACACCCCACTTTGCAGTTATTTATTTGTAAAAAATGTTTGGAATCATGTCTGATGTTCGTTCCACTTCTCACGTGTACACCACTTTGTATTGGTCTTTCACGTGGAATTCCAATAAAACTGATTCATGTTTGTGGCTGTAATGTGACAAAATGTGGAAAAATTCAAGGGGGCCGAATACTTTTGCAAGCCACTGTATTTAAGCTTAGGCTTTTGTGTGGATCGATGAAACACTGAATCCCCTCAGATTTGATGATTTGATGATGATGGGGACTAGATGGGGTCCAGGCAATGAGAGAAAACCACGCTGTTAAAAGAAGGTTTGTGGTTTTTATGTGAACAGCCACCAGTGTGTCGTTTTCTTGAAAACCTGTACCTCACCCAACCAGTCTTTATGTTACAATCTGCAACCGTGATAAAAATAATGACAACATTACACAGCATCTTCGCCTGAAATTGACACACACATACACACACTCAAAAATTTTGTAATTGCATGAAATTGAAGTCATCTGATGTTTTTGGTCAGCCACAGTTGTGCAGGCATGAATGCGATGTTGAAGTACAGCATGTAGTTTGATATCATTAAAGTTAGCCAGTTTTTAAAAAATTGATCTTCTGCTCATCCACACTTCTATTCTTCTATATTTCATGCTGGATCTCGGATCTGAAACAAGCTGCTTTTGCTCCCTTCCTTCTCCCCTTAAGCTAACTCGTCAGATTGGCTTTTCCTCTGGTTCTGATGTGCAGATCTATACATCCCTCTTTGATAAAGGTGAGATTGGTCAGTGTGTGAACAGCAACCACACAGAAATGGTTTCATAAGTAGGTCCTGAGAGAAAAACTGTAGTTATTGGATGTAACTTCAGTTCTAGCATGTGTGTAACCCCCTTAATGCAGTTCACAATTGGCGTGGCCAAACTTAAGTTTGTAGAAGCTGTGGCCACCCTGCTGCTGTGGGCAGAGTAAAATACTTCCTCAGCAGATATTGGAATTTCTTCAGCATACTAATAACACTGTCTTAGTTTTCCCTAATACCAAATAAAACTGATTTCAACAAAAATATTTTTTTAAAAATGACCTATGAATCATTCAAACATTAAAAAGGCGCCTAACTCAAGGGGCGAACCGGTGTTGTGTCTACACATAACAGACAACTTAGCGAAGAACCAGTTTTAAATTGTATCTTTAGGCACTTTGTTTGTCACTAGCAGCCTGTCACAAAAGGGTATCATTTGTTCCCATTTCTTTGGCTGAATCTCTGAAAAATGCCAAAGATAACAGTTTGACGGACATAAAATAGGATTTCGGCACCAACAAGGTGATTCCCGGTGAACTATTAGCTGAAACTTGGCATATTGAGATATATCAAGTTTTCAGCCAAATTACACAAAATTGGTCTTGAGATGGTGAGATAAGTCCACACTGTAAATTTTTGGTTCAAGCTGTTGTCAGTAGGTATGAAGGAGGAATGAAGAAAGGAAATCAGGGAGAAAAGGCTGAGGTATGCTATATTACACAAGAACTGGACTGGAAATCTGTGACAACAGGCCTGATGGGGTAATGAATCTACATTTGACATTTGTGGTTCAAATCGTCAGTATGAACAGAGGAGGAGGAGAGAGGTACAACAATGAGAGTCTGCAGCCACCGGCAAAGTACAGTGGAGGCTCTGTCATGGTTTGGGCTCCATTTCAGCCAGTGGTGTTGCCGATCTTGTCAAAGCTGATGAACTATAAACAAAGGAAAGTACTATCAGATTTTGATCCACCATGCAATATCATCTGGAAAACATCTGATTGGCAACAGCTTTGTCTTTCAGCATGACAGTGATCCCAAACACACTGCCAATGCAGTAAAATCATACCTGGATAGAAAAACACACAGTAGAGCACTATCAGTCAGAGACCGGACCTCAACATTATTGAAGCAGTGTGGGATCATGTTGACAGAGAACAGAACAGAACAAAAAAAGCAGAAACATCCAAAGAGAAACTTTAAACATCCTTCAAGAGGCTGGAGAAATATTCCTGAAGTGTCTCTGTGTAGGTTCTCAGTCAACCAGGTCATGGTACCCTTAAGAGCTTAAATAAAGAAGGCAACTGGACTTCTGGCTCAATCAGAACGTTAAAAAAGATCTTCTTGGGTGAGACATCTTTATAAACTTATGTCTTTCTTTCTTTTTTCAAACTCTCATTTCTAAAGACTACTTAAAGAAAAAACAAGAAGTCACACCAAGTGTTGACTTTCAACTTACAGAGACTTACAGACTAAGTACTGTATTTCCATGTGCGCTTGCATGTTCCAATATACTGCTGTGCTTATTTTGCATTTTCCAAGAAAAAATCAAGAAATTAGGTCCAGGTCAAGACTTTTTCAATATACTATAATAATGTCACTTAAAATATCAAGCAAATTAATTTCAGTTCAGTGAATAGCAAGCCACCAGCTTCTCCTGACCTCTTTTGTGAAGTACACATTCAGACAAAAACAGCAGCAGCGTGTAGCTGTCACTGAAGCAGCCCACTGAGTAACATCTCTCTCACACACCTCTACAGGCAGACCTGCCTCCACAGCTTTCCACCAAAACAACATGGTCTAGCCTCATCCATCATTGTGACACTGAGTGTTCTCCTTTTGACTGCACAGGATGTCCTTTCCTCACAGTTTGCAGGTAGTGTCAAGGGAATAATGGCTATTTATGATGTGTTTATGTACAATACTGTGGGATGTTGTCAGGGGGCCCCAGCTTTCAAGGTTCGGTTGTAAACTGACAGTTTAAGGGCTTCAGGAACTAAATGCCCGTCTGAAAGCTTTTATTGTTCAGTGCAAAAATACACTTCTGCTACCACGGATCACGCATCATGTTCTCAGCGAGTATTAGCAGAGGAGCCCCTGAGGTTTTATCATCGCATCTCTGCGGTTCTTGACCTTGGAAGGGCTTCCTACAACAAAATGTAACATCTTGAGTGTAATGAATGCAATTTCCCTCTTCCTCCCGCGCTGTTTTGCAGGGTTGATATGGTGTTATGCATGTTAAGAAACTTGCAACCCTCCCACACAACCATCTGCTATCACGCTGTGTGTTGGAAAGTATTTATCACGCACTTTTGCAATCAGATTCCTCTGATCCGGCAGAAGTTTGTTCTGATAACTTTTCTTTTAGCAGATTGTAAAAGTTGCAGACCACAATAGGGAATACAGCAAAATCACTTTTACATCCTGCTTTCGTATCAGTTCAGAATTCAAGGAGTGAGGATCAAATGGTATTATGATGCTGCAGCATGCATGATAACAAACACCCCCACCCCCCCCCACCCCACCCCATCCCTCTGATCTGCTGTAAGAGGATCTGCAGGCCTGGATATGGCATGGCAACTGTACAAGGCACCAAGCTTCCAAGCACACCGTATCTGTTTGCTTTGGATACTGGTGTTGTTGCGAACCTCCCGCAAGAGGATAATATTTCTTTGTAATTAATAGCAGCCTGTTCTGTCTTTTGGCAGAGGAAGGAAGCTGGTTTGCAAACAGAGAGAGACGGAAACTTTGCTTCTTTGTCGGTCGTGGTTGAGTTGGATCAGCTGGATGGAAGCGGCGGCAAGAGTTTCTCTCGAATGCAAGAACTGGTTGTGAAGATTTGCCCTGCTGGAATACCCTTGTGCAAAAGACTGATCTGCGATCTCACTTACCTGCAGGGAAAAAGAATGAATTCCAGTAATCCTTTGGACACCAACTCTCCATTTTACTAAACTGTTATACAGAGTGTCCAGATCCTGGCAGCTAAAAGGCCTAAAAGTAGAGCTTGATTAACAGAAAGTCTCTGTGAAAAGGCAAGAATTCTCATTTATTCAAGGCTAAAAAAAAGTGTTAGGAAGAGAAACCGCCTCATGCATACGTGTGTGTAGTCTTATTTAATGTCATCGGGTTCACTGACTTGGCTTGAACGCTACACCAATTGGCATCAAGAAGCAGTAGATGTAGCCTAATCTCTGAGAAATGCCATAATCCTGGAAGGCTTTAAGGCTCTCGACTTGCAAATACACTAAAACAAAAAGATTCAAGTTTAGCCCTAAACGTCTCACAAGCATTTGCAGGCTCATTTGAAGCTGTTTCATACATTTTATCTTTACTAGTGCAGCATAAAGATTTAAACCTATTTAAACCTTACATGTAAATCCTTTACGTAACGGCAAAGCTATCAACCTGCAGACGACACACATCCGGCTTCGGCAAAAAAACAAGCGCGGCTCTGTGTGTGCAACGAGGAAAAAGGTACATCCCTCTGACACATTTCTATCAACTCCCGAGTGTGATTGTAAGAAGCTCATCTCGGCCAAGAAGAGTGACTCAGGCCACTCTCATGACATGTCATTAAATCACGGCTGTAGAGGGTATTAAGACGTGTCAGTGACAGCTTAGTGAAAGGTTTGTTTAGCATTGTTTTTCTTTTCAGACGAGTGAAGCATGCTGTCGGTCAGCACTTGAAAGAGGAAGAAAAACAAAAAGAGGTTGGCCGGAGAAATTTATGACTTAAAAGTTGCAAGTGCACAAGAAGAAAGTGTGGAAGCGTGTGTCCCTGTTGTTAAGTCCACAAAAAAGATCAGAAATCATTTTATTAGCTCATTTAAAACATTAACACCACTAAAAATGGAGCTACCATCAGCTTATGCCGAACAATGTCATGTAACTTAGTATTTTCATATGTAATACTAGATTATAAACACTATCTACAGACAATGCCATATACTCATCTATATGGCACAGAAAACACAACATAAGTAGAAAAAAACTCAACTGACGTTTAACAAAATCCAGTGGAAGTAAAAAGAAAAAGACTCACAAAACACAACAGAAGTGATTTACGAGAGACAATAATGTGAATTAACAGCTGCAGAAGTGACTAATAGCAAGCATGTATCTACAGTATTACGTAAATTTTCTCCTTTGCAACTTTGATGAATCCTGCCCATCTTTGCAGCTGTTTCGCTGCGTTATTGTCTCACTTCCGTTCTGTTTTGTGAGCTTTTTCAGCATTTTTCTATTTTCTGGTGTTTTCTTAGGTTGCACAGCGTTGTGATCTCTCACAATGCCAACATACATCTGTAAAAATCTGTCTAGCAGGACTGTATGTTTATGGCCAAAATAATCATCACAATTGTTTTTAATCAATATTGAAATCGCAGTTATTCGTTCAGTAACAATTATTCATTGATTTTAGAGATAAAAAGGTTTTATTGCACTTTCGCATGAACAGAAAACGGCGTTCACATCTTCACATCTGTGCAGATCTTTGCATCAAAGTAAAATGGATGCAAAAATTCGAGCAAACCTTACCACAAAATCATCAGGGCCCCCGCTCTTTCACTCCATTCATTGTACCTGCATGATGGCTGCGACTAAAACTTGTAGCAAAGAACTTTGAGAACTCTCTCTATTTTGCACACAACGCACATTTTGCCACTATAGAAAAATAACTGCGCAAGAGGATAACATATTTTTTGTCCAGTATATTAACAATTTTACTCACTTACTTTGTTATTCACCATATTTACTGAACACATATCTCCGGGCAAATGGGTTGCAATTGCGCTGGCTGTGCTTTCATGTTCATGTCAGCAACTTTACGCCGTTTTTTTCTTGGCCTTCATATGTTCATCTTACTACAGTCTTTGGTGTGTTTTCAGGTGGTAAATAAGCTAGTTGTGTTGCTTTGTGGTACCGACACAACTATACTATACATTTACCTATGATTTCTTCAATGGCCCGAAATCCAAAGTATTTCTAAAGCATCCACGTTTAGGGGCAATTCAAAGCCTTCTGCTGTGCCAGAACTTTGAATTTTGTATAATCTGTCTGTTATCTGTCCAGAATATTCTGGCACATAAATGTAAAATAAGTTGGTGTCACTGTTTGGCTTTGTGGAAGGCAAAGGCTGGACCCAAAATTAGGACTCCAGAGACAAGAAATGTACTCAAAATCCAGTTTAAATGGTTATCGATCACAGGAATCACAAAAACTAGGAACTAGGAAAACAGAGTAGAAGTATCTAAAGACAACACAGGGCAGGGACAACAGGGTACTAACACAGGGAATGGGCAAAAGTCATAAGCGCAAAAAACCCAAAATGTTATTAAAAGAAACTGGAAAAAAAAAATAACACTTCTCAAAACCCCAAACCCATAATGATATTACACAACCCTGGATCCACCACCCAGGGATCCTGAGAGATGTTATTAAAAACTACTCAGCAAATACTTATAACACAACCTGTCATCTTTACATCGTGTATGCTTTAAACTAATGTGACACAGCATGTTTATTGATGAACTCAAAAGGTGGTAGTGAGCTCAGCCACAAGTTTCTACTTTTGGCTTCGCTGCCTTTATCCTCAACCAAGCTAATCACTTGCTTGCTAAGGTCTTTTGATCCTTCAAGAAATTATTTTTCAACTACGTGTTCGAGGTAGATTTGCCGAGATTCTGCAGTCACCTTTCTATAAAGTGTGCGCTTCAAGATGTTCATTTAAAGACATTCATTCACTTGCTATTCATCTCTTTCTGTCTAGAAAATACAACACCCTGATTCAAGTCTAACAAAGTCTGTTATGGTATCACGTATCCTGGAGTAGACGTGGCTTTGGCAGCCGCTCGTAGAGAAGACATGAGAACAACAGCTTCAGTCCTGATGATTTTTGGAAGCGGGTGCAGCGCACATATCTGATACTTGACGGCGCAGGGCGACGGTGTTCATCGTGCACATTTCCATGATTCTCATCAGTGTACTATCTCAAGACCTTGGCGCCCAAAAATGTTGAACTGACAAGCTCAGCACCTTTGATAGAAATCTGCAACGCTCACGGAAATCTTTTTTTTTTCTTCCTCTTGCCCATTGCCATGCTGGTCTCCTTGGCCACTCACCTTGATATTATGTGCATGATTTCTAAGGACACTGGCAAAAGCAGGATTTCTTGAATCGCTGACATGACTTACCTGACGCGAACTGTGCCAGGGTTGTAAAATAAACCACTGGATTGTGCTCCCCGCATAATTATACACAAGCCAACATTGCTGGAGATAATTTACCTCCGAGGGTGTAAAACAAGTGTACCAGTGTTTATGAAAGCCCGCACTCACAGGAGAGCTGATTGAACATCGCTGAGTTTGAAAGACTGAAAAAAATTATCTTGTATCAAGTCTTAAAAAGTGTGACACTGCATAGAAAAAATGGTTTTCTAAGAAATGGTTTTGCAGTTTTTGTCCGTTTTGTGCGCGCGCAGGATAAAAAAAAACAAAAAAAAGTTTATGTAAGTGGTAAACTGAGTCACAGCAAAATCAGGGCTTCATTTCGTATCTGCCCCAAAGCACACGGCACATTCTTTCCTTTGAGTCAAATTTAAGACTATGCCGCCTAAATAATATTATACTATAGTGAAGGTAGATTAAATGAAGGGTGTTGCTTTATGAGCGTTCTAATCTGACATATTTACTGCTTGATTGAAGGTTGCAGTTAGGTGTGTTACCGTTCCCATGTCAGTAAGTTTCAAAGGATGATTCAACTATTTTGACTTTTTCACAATTACCCAGGCCTAATTGAGACAGGAATCAACCTGATTAACCTGATTACACAGTTGCTTTATTGCCCCAGTTTGAAGACACAAAGTCCTGCATTATGAAGACACAGCCTCAGGTTATTTATGTTTTTATTGGTGCAAAAATGGAGACTCTGAGGAGGTAGAACACAGGATATGAAGCACACAAGGAGATCATCCAAGGCTTTTTAGTTGTTTTTAGTTGAAGAGACAAACAGGCAGATATTATAAGTCCAAGTAAGATTACGAGAGTGTAATCTAAATTCACCAATCTGGTATTTTACAATTTTATACATGGGAACATGTATAAAACTAAACAGAAGCTGGGCAACATAGCAAAGACTCCAAGTAAAATGCAATCAGGTGCTGCTACACTCGAAGTAACCTAACATTGACCATCGCCAGCCTGTCCCCAGTATCTGATTTATTTGCACATTACATGTAAAGCTTACACCTGAACTGTTGATACAACACAGGATGGATCCATGCGTTCATGTTGTTTACACCAAATTCTGACCTTATCATCCAAATGTTTCAGGAGAAATCGAGATTCATCAGGCCAGGCAACGTTTTTCCAATTTTCTATTGTCCAGGTTTGGCTGTGTGAACTGTAGCCTGTAGCTTTCTGTTTTTAGCTGATAGGTGTGGCACCTGATGTGGTCTTCTGCTCCTGTAGCCCATCTGCTGTTTTTCATGTTTTCTATGTTGCTTGTTCGTTTTGTACGCTCTTCTGCAGCGTTCTCTGTAATGAATTTGAGTTACTGTTGCCTTTCTATCATCTCAAGCAGGCTGGCCATTTCCCTCTTTCATCAACATAACATTTTCACCCAGAAAACTCCCCTTTCTTTCTAACCATTTTCTGTAAACCCTAGAGATGGTTGTTTCGCTAAGGCTACATGAATCTCACTCATTATGCTTTAGGTTTCCTTCTGTTAAATGGTAGTTTTTCAATGTCCGATGTCGCAGGCTTTGTCTTTATAATAAGGCCCTGACTTCAGTATGTAAAGTGCCATGTGGGACTTGGGATGTGATATAGATATATATATATATATATATATATATATATATATATACACACATATACACATACATACATATATAGTGCATCTGTGTGACAGAAAACTGCACCACATTCTTGGTCAGTGAAAGTCTTTGGTGAAAACAGTTTCCTGAGTGCTGCAGTGTGAGAGACTAAAAACAGAGAGGGAACACTTTGGCCTCGGAAAGATCCCAAAACACACACACAAGAAAAGCTAAATGGTAAGAAGTATTTCCCGTGTCTGAAGAACGTCATCCTTTCTTGACTCCAACCACACGCAGAAGTCCATCCCTCTCCCTGCTCTGTCAGTTGCTTTACTTATTTCTCTGTCATTGTCATACTCACAGACACACAGTAAGCTAAAGATAGTCCTAGCTATGGTTTAGTTAGCCTCAAGGCCTGCAGTCAAACATCTGGAAAACAGCTGGTAGCTGAATTAAGGACTACTGCCTGGGCAATGGTGGCCTTTATTGTTCTGCAGTCCAAATCTGTTCCCTCTATAATTACACTGCAGTGCTAATGAAGGTGTGAGGATTTATGGCATTGTGAATAAGCAGCTTGTCAAGACACCACAAAGCCCGTGAATGCTTCATGCAAACTTAAGACCTATAAGCCTCGAAGATATCTTATGGTTGCATCATCTTTGCCAAATAAATTAAGTGCATGAACACAACTCCTTTCAGCAGTACATAAACCCAGGAAGTGAGTGGTATGGGTCCTAGTATTTTTAACTTCTGCACCTGCTCCTTGACAGACTGAGCCTGGGACAGAGTCGGACTTACTGCTTTCTTAGACACATAACATTCATTCATGTATACTTTGGCACTCTTGCAGCAAGGACAAGAGAGGTGAGCAAGAAAGAGACGTGAACATTATGAGATTATTGCACTAATACTTGCTGCAATAAGTATTATTGCAGCAATAATACTGCTGGGGGGGGGGGATTACCAGTAAATTTCCCATATTTTCTAGCTTAGAAGGTATAAAACCCAATCAGTAAATAGCATCTTTTGTATTCATCAACTTTCTTAAGCGTGTATGCTTTGCACACTGCAGTATCTGTACACTGGAGCAGCTTCTTTAACACCTGATTCTGCAGAATGGATTCAAGGACAAGAGGTAGTGTTTTGGGACAAACATGCACAGCTTCTGCCACACCTCTGAACCATGTATTGTGCCCTTGACAATGTTTACATGGAAGTGTAAGGGAATCTAAGGTGTACCAAACTCCACAGAACATAAACAGGGGATATTCTGCCATTTATAGCTGAGTGGCAAAATGACCATACATAGGATTATTTGGGACAGATTTTACAGAAAACTTCACTCACCAGCCGGTTTGTTAGTTAGACCTTTTCAACTGCTTGTTTATGCAGTTATCAAATCAGCCAATCACATGGCAGCAACTCTATGAATTTAGGTATGTAAAGATGGTCAACGTGACCTGTTGAGGTTCAAAGTGAGCATCAGAATGGAGAAAAAAGGAGACTATGACTTGGAGATGGTTGCTGGTACGTTGAGCATTTCAGAAACTGCTGATCTGCTGGGATTTTCCCGCACAACCATCTCTAGGGTTTACGGAGAATGGTTTGAACAAGAGAAAATATCCAGTGAGCAGCAGTTCTCTGGGTGAAAAACGTCTTGTTGATGGCAGAGGTCAAAGGAGAATAGCCAAACTACTTCAACATCCATCCCTTTGTGACCACACCGATGGCGCCTTCCAGCAGATTAACAAACCCGTGTCATGATGTTCAGATCATCTCAAATTGTTTTCTTGACATCAAAATGAGTTTTCTGCACTCAAATGACCTCCACATTCACCAGATCTCAATCCAAAAGAGCACCTTTGGCATTTTGTGAAATGGGAGAATTGCACCATGCATCACCTGACAAATCTGCATCAACTGTGTGACGCTGTGCGATGCCATCATTTCAATGTGGACCAAAATCTGAGGAATTTTTCCAGCACCTTGTTGAATCTATGTCATGAAGATTGAAGGCAGTTCAGAAGGCAAAAGTGGGTCCAAGCCAGTACTAGCAAGGTGTAACTAATAAAGTGGCCAGTTAGTGTATATATTAAGTGAAAACTCAAAGTAAATATAAACATTACATGATTAAAACTCCTGATCCTCTGGCTGTTCACAGAGACTAAACGCTTGCAAGCATTTATACAAGCACACCCAAACACAAAGCAGTGGATTTTCTGGAGCAGACACTAATGATTCTAATGAATCAATGCTCTGTGTGCGGGTTGTTTTGATGCCTATCCTTTTGTTTTGCGTCTTGGCAGTCATGCTATGCGTTTCTGATCACATGGCCTTCAAAACCCGCTTGAGTCATCTTCTGACTTGGACACTTTTACTTGTTTTGTGAGATTACTCAACCTGACACTTCCTTCAGACAGTTATCCCAGTGGCTCAGCTAACAATCATGACTAACTGTAACCAACGAGTTCCTGTATGTACAGTAGGCATTCTTGCTCAGGTATCAAGGTAGGAATTTTTGAATGGAACTAGATGATAATATATGAGACAAGCTCCTATCAAACATTCATCCCCACAAGCTCTCTTTTTGCATGCAAGATAAAGATAAACAGCCCAATTCCACTAACACTGCTCATCCTCCTTTATGTGCATCAGTATGTTTGATACAACAGATGCAATGTCCGTCTGTTACTTCGCTCAAGAAGACATTAGTTCAACACAGAGGCGTCACAGGCATCATGTGCTGAACTGAAAATTTATATTTTACAGCATGCAGATGTACACACACACACACACACACACACACACACACTTTTAAGATGTGGAGATGTGACAATAAAGGAAATATCTGTCTAAATTAATATCAATAAGCATGTGTGCTTAAATGCTAACAGATGGTGGAAGAACATTTCATCTCCACAGACATTACCATGACTTCTACAGCCTATCTGAGGGGGGACTGACATGGTAAGATCTTCTGGACAATTGTAACATCTCTACAAACCTGATCTCGTTTTGTACAGCTCCTAATCTACTTATTAGTGCTCTTTAACATAAAGTTTCTTTCTTATTTTGGGTCACCAAAATCATTTTTTCCTTATGGTGAAAAACAAAACAAACAAATAAAAAGGTTCAATGGTGAAAAAAAAAAAACCCCAAACAAATCCACATTTGCAGGCTCGAGTGGTGGGGTGGTGGAGTGAATCGCTCTGCCTTTCCCAAATGATCATTAAAATGGTTATATTTAAGTAACAAAAACAAACAAAAATATGGTTTGGGTTGCCACTTCTTTTAAAGCTCTATCATCTCTGTTACCATAATAAAGCGTGCCCATTGAAGAATCTAGACAACATGCTACAGACACAAAATATACTTCCTCTTAAAATACATCAGTTACAAAGTTGTCCCTTGTGGCCATAAAGAGAGTCAAATAAATGATCTTTTTTGTGACCATTTCATTTTTTTGCAACAAGGCCAGGCTGGTTTGACAGGGCATTACATTTTCATGTTGACAGAGAACAATTTATTTCACTTCAAGGCAGCTGTATACTTAATCAGTGTACAATTTTCAGCAAAGGACAAAGTATGACACTATAGATAAGGAGCAAAGTGTAACCACAGCACAGACATTGTTGCGTCACTGTGGAATCCTTTCTGTTCTTCCGCAACTAGTCCCCTTCAATATTCCCTGTGCTTTACAGCATGCTGAGCCCCTCTCAAGTTAATCTTGTCAAAATTATCTCTAACTGACTACACTTTTACAATTCTTTGCATCATTGCTGACGGTTCACCGTTATTTACTTAAACAGCTGCAGTAGACTTTTGAATGCTGCAGCACATGTTCAAATTGTTTTTAGGAGGCTATTCCGTTCGTGCAGCATTAAACCCAGAGCTGGTTGTGGCCTTTTGAAAGTCGCAAACCTGACACAAGTCAAAGAGTGTTTAGCTTCAAACTTGCTTTTCTTAAACATGTGGACCTGACACTATGTCAAGAGTTCATGTTTTTCAATCAAAAATGCCAGAATAGTGAACATTGATGTACAAATACTCACAACAGGTACCCAAAACGATCTTTAAAATGACTATTATTTAATAGTGAGGCCATATGGCTTATGTCGCTTGTGTAACACTCGGTCTTATTTTTATCCATAAAGTGTTATTTTTCTTGACTTGATATTATATTTACTGTTATATTATGGGCCTTAAACATGCAAACTTCACATTAATATCACACCATAGTTAACACTGCTGTATGTGTGACTGAAAGTGAAGTTTGATGACGTGGACTGCTCAGCGACTGTGTTTCAGTACTGCTCTCACTGCCATGTAAATACCTTGTACACAGGGCTCAAAGAGTAGGAAAGCTTAATTTGTGTCTCTTTGCATTTGCCCTACTAATATTACTGTAAAAGTGCTACATCCACAAGCATCTTATAACCACTAATTAAATCCCCATATGTAACAAATCCCAACAGTCATCATCTGGGTCTATCAAATATTGAGATTCACTGGTAAGAAAAGTGATTAAAGTTGCACAAACTAACCACAATACACATAGAAATGTTTCAGATAGTCATGTACAATACCAATACCAGCATAAACTTTTACTCTAACCACGCATTTATGTTCCCTAGTGTGTCCAACCAGGCATGTCTGACAATAAGAACCGTGAGTCACCCTCTGATGACAATTTAGTAACCTCAAAAGGGAACTACTTCAATAACCTCCAACAAAGCACAGTAAAACTGCTTCCAGTAAAGATGGAAACAGCTAACGCGTTTCATCACTTGAGGCAAAAAACACACAGTTGAGCACAATCAGGCTGTAAATGACGAGATGCTAGCTGCTGGTGATGTGCAACCAAAAAGTAAACAAATGACCCCCCACCATGACACGAAGAGCAAACAGTGGATGGAAATTATTGATTTGGTTACATGGTGGAAAAGCAAAGCTTTAAGCAGCTAGTTATAAACCACAAAGACAAAACAATATCAGGAAGAAGGCACATTTCAGCATTACTTTGTGACAATAATGTGCAGCTTTAGTTATTGTTAAACTAAAATGTTACTCAGTCACATTTCTAGGAAAGATACCTAGGCTACGTTTGTCTTATGTTGTGTCAAAACTAGAGCACCATAACGCTACTGCTGCTGCTTCTGCTGGTGGCACCTTGTTTCAATAGATTCAAACTTCAAAGTAGGAAGTGGGTCATCAATAAAAGTAGCTCAGTGCATGAGGAGGATGAAAAAAAAAAAAAAAGCCCATTTATTTACACTTATAAATGCTGCTACTTGTGGGCATCAGTGAAACATTGTTCAATAATTTTTTTCCATGTTGTCAAAAAAATGTATTGCACATTTCCTTTAAATATTGTGATATACTTCTGAAGCTATATTGCCGACTACGAGGTGCAACATGTTATATCTTACACAACGTGATTTTGCTTTTGACCTTCTTTAACTGAGGTTTTTTCTGCACACCGAAGAGATTTTGATCTTGCAACCAATTTTGAATTTTAATTTGTTTCTTAAGGTGGGGTTTAACTTACTCACACCTAAACATATATCTCCATTTATCAAATGGC
>VVHJ01026637.1:17254-35275 GCA_015107715.1 Tylochromis polylepis
AATTGGGTTTAAAAAAAAAAAAAAAAAAAAAGTGAAAAGATTTGGTTTCTTAAGATCAAGCATCTGGCACAGCATAATTCAACATTCAACAATAACAGCACAGAGCATCACCAATAATGGAAGCTTGAGACTTGCTACAAAAGTATGACTGCCAATTGATTTTACTGCCAATGAAAGTGGTAATCGAGCTTTTTCATGTGTGGGCTTCACTCTGGTGACCTCTCTTGATTCGGTTAAACCCATCCTTCCACATGCACAATCAGCACCATAATCATTTGAAAACATTTTTCAAAGTATGTATGGCATCCCAGAGTCTTTTAAAGTAAACCTGTTGAATCAGTTTTCAGTGAGATGTAACAAGGTTCGGTATTACAGTAAAAACAGGACACTGGCTATGGCCAGGTAAAGCAGCAATGTAATTCCAGCTGTGCAACTTTAATGCTGGTATCTACTCAATGTAATGAGACAACAGGCTTTACCATTCCTGCCCTACGGTGTCACTTTTGTAGAATTAAAATTTAATAATGCCAATGATACCTGAACCAGATGGAAACAGAAACACATCTCCTCATTAGGAAAAGCAAACCTTAGTTAAATAGAAGTAGCACACTGACGTGTTGGCAGCTCAATAGCTTACTTTTGTCTTTCTACATCAACACACTGGATTTGAAAGGAAACAATCACAGTGAGGTTAGTCTTTACTTTTGGTACTTTCTGTCAGTCAGTCGGCAAGACTGAACAAAACTACTAAGCCAAATTTTTGGTGCCATTTATTTGGTTGAATAATAATCATATTAAATCATATTTAATATGATTATTATTATACTGACTTTTCCTTTGGCTAGTCCCAAAAATTTCAAAGGAGCTTCAAATTTTTTTTTCTATGAAGGAAAAAACCCTAACTTACTCATTGCTAATTCATTCTCACAATATTGACAACATTAACAATAACAAAAAGGATCCAAGTTAAATTGTATGGAAATAAAAGTCAGTGAACTTTTGTTTCATTATTTTGCTTAAAAATCTAAATTATTTCTTCCTCTGGTAGCCCTGCAGTAGCTTGACGTTAGCCATCTGATAACCCCCAAGCTATACAGAGAAGTTGAAGGACATAATGGACTTAGTAGGGGTGGCCAGCACATGTCAAGAGGAAGAAGTTCCTCCAATCGACATTCCCTTTCCTAGATGCCCCACGGATACTTGCAGGCACTCAGAACTCTTAAGAAAGAGGGGAAACAAAATGAGGTCACATCCTGTGCAGGTCTGGGGAAATTAACTGCAACCCTGATGCATTGTTGCCGCAACTCAATAATATTCAGACTGTGTGTGTGTGTGTGCGCGTGTATCACAAACGGTTATAAACAATGTACCCAAGTGCAGGTTATAAAAATCAATCATATGCTCCCTCTCTATGTCACCATGGCAAAAACTTCCAAATAAAGAAGGCCAACAGAGAAGAATTCAAAATACTCCGCATGTTGATGAAGACACTGAAGAAGTACTAAAATGGAGGCACGCCAAACAATTCATGACCCATTCCGCATTTCTACGGTATTGAAAGCTGAGCTTAGCGGGTAGAGAAGTTCTCTGGAAACAGTAAAAGAGAAACCACATCTACTCACTGCATTTTTTCTAAAAGTTATATTTAAAAAAGTGTGAAAAACAGGAATTAATATGATGAAGCTGCCACCATGTAAAACATCACCTGAATCCCACATGCAGTGACTCAAAACACAACACACACACACTTCTTTTTCTTACACCATTAGACTTCTTCAAATAATCCTTGCTTCAACAACTTATCAAGAAAGTCCACTTTTATAAACTTATTGGACTGCACCAATAACTTTATAAATAGACAGAATTAACATTGATTATTGGTTTTTAAGTCACTATGAAATGTTCCTGTCGTGTGATGCATTTGTGGCCAATGACATGCAAAATAAACAGCTTGATTATTGTGCTGAGATAATTGTTGACCATTTATTTTGTAACTGCGCTGCCTGAATTCCTGAAAACTACTGATACACAAAACATGCCATGGCATGCAGTGAGCAGGTATTTGTTTCGAACACTATTGCAAATGTTTTGTTGACAGTAACTTAACCTTTGACCAGTATGTTGCTGGGTAAAACTGATGAGTACAGCGCAGGTAGCTGTACTTGGCTCAGGTGGTAGAGTAGATGGTCTACCAATCTAAAGGTCCGTGGACTGATCCCTGACTACTCCAAAGATACCAAAGGTACTGACCCCCGCTATGTAGGCATCTGTATGAATGTGTGTAACACTTGCAGTAAGAAAGTGCTTTGAATGCTCAACTGAGTAGAAAGGCACTATATAAGTACCAGTCCACCCACTAAAATACACAATTTACTAACATTTGGGAAACTTTAAACTGAACTGCTATAAAGCGTCTATCAGGTAAACACCAATCCACTGTGGTTGAGTTTTGCTGTAAAATTATTGTTATAACTTAAGTAATGAATGACAGCTCATGCATGTGTAATGATGTGTAACGAGTTCACCTGTCGTCTGATAGGTGTGTACGTGGAACCATCTGCCAACACATCAAGGCAGAAAAATTAAAAAAAAAAAAAGAAGTAGTTTGAGTTACTCATCTGGGGACACCACAGTTTCCCCCCCGTGTTTATTTACGGCACTTAATAAAACATGAAGGGCAGCCGGCCAGGTTATCACCCTCTGCTGCAATGCGTTTGAAATGAAAACTATACCAGATCCAACATCTTAGCTAGCGTTTTTTGTTTTTGTCAGCTGATTTCAAGACCGATCCGAGGTTCAACTCACCCGACTAAACCAGACGCTGAGCTGCGTCTCTGACAGCAGAGCGAAGTAAAAGCGCTGGGAGCTAGGCTGGATGTAGAAGGGCTCCTCTTCGCTCCTCAGCGGACAAAGCAGCCTCCGTGGCCAGCCGGTTAGAAAATACATGACGGCAAACTCACTCCGCCTCGGCGCTGCAGTGCCAAATAGTCTGTGGCCCCCTGTTCCTCCTTAAATGGAATATTTAATCCAGGTGACTCATGAGCGGCTCCGGAAATACAAAAAAAATGTATAAGGTATATACAAGCCAGTGTTGACACCGGTTAAGGGTGCCATACAGCTTCCAAACAGCGGACCGAGGCTACACAGCTAGCCCCAGGCTAGCGCTGACTTTCCAACTTCAAGCTAATGAGCAGTCCAAGTGTAACCGAAAACAACAGCACGCAGACCCGCAGCGTCACCATACGGCCCCAAACGGCGGGTTCAGACTCAAGAGTGGAAGGACTAACTTCCAAACCCGGTGCCGTGTGGGTTCTAGCGATGTGTGGATCTGCGGTGTTTAGTAACAGCAAAGCGTCCAGTTTTCACTCCTCTGTGCCTCACCGTCGCCATCTTTCCAAGAGTCTGTCTGACTTAAAGCTGATTGGCTGCGACAATGGAAGTTTGCGTCCTGTTGACATCTGACGTCACCGGTCCGTTGTGCAAATCCAGGTGGCGGTGACGACAGCTTGGCTCGATGGTGCCATCTGTTGGTGAAAATGGAAACACCTTGGAAAAAGAATTGCATTGCGGTGTAACTTCTTGACTGTGCGACTGCAGTCCATCTGACATATTTTAAATGTAATAAATTATTATTATTATTATTTCCATATGAAAATGCAACCACTGCACTAAATTAGACAGCCATTATCAATATTAGATGTGTTTTTAAATCAACATATATGTATACAAGCTTTTAACCTAATTATTTGGAGCCTGTGTACCAATTTTATCTCTTATGTCCAGCTCATAAATCCATCCATTAAATATGGCGCTATTTAGCAGAATAAAAGTATTATTAAAATAACATTTTAATCATGTTATTATATCATTCCTCTAATATTAATCAAATAAAATAAAGCTTGTAGAACAGGACTGTGATGATGCACTCAGCAGGCTCATGTGACTCAGAAGAATGCGGTGAACATATTTCCATCCACTTTATAAAAAAAACAAAACAAAACAAGGAGAACTGAGATTCAAAATCAAAGTACTTGATAAAGTAAATTCCTGCATCATATATCACTTTTAGCAGGCTCAAGAAACTAATCCACAAGGCTGGAACTATCATTCCAGGGATAAAGTTCATGAGCCACATCATAAAGCTAAGGTAAAGAGTTATTAAACCTAGGTTAAGAACAGAGGTGACAATCAGTGAGCTGAGAAAGAGCACTACAGATGTCATGTGTGCTTTGAGAGTTGATGGAGAAGTATAGAGAAGGTCAGGAGGAGATGCACTGTGTCTTTGTGGATCCAGAGAAAGCATGTGATAGGGTAGGTTTACAAGATGGATGTGTGACCTGCTGTGATGTATGGTTCGGAGATGGCAGCGTTAACATAAAGACAGGAGACTGATCTGGAGTTGGTAGAGCTGAAGATGTTGAGATTACCACTGGGAGATCTGGGAAATCAGAGGAACAGCTCAGGCTGAGTGGTTTGAAAACAAAGTCAAGAGAGGCAAGGCTGAGATGGTGTGGAGCGAGGGATGGCGGATATACGGGACAAAGGATGTTGAAGATGGAGCTGCCAGGCAGGAGGAAAACAGGAAGACCACAGATAAGATTAATGGATGTAGTGAAGGAGGACATGCAGTTGTTGTGACAGAGGAGGATGCTAGAGACAGGCTGAGAAGCAGCTAGATGTTGTCAGTGGCGAAAGAAGGAAAAGAAGCAGTGTTTGTGAGATTTCCTCCCTGTAAAAATTTACTGTTTGTATATATCACTAACGCCACAGATATAAGCCATATATTTAATTTTTTTTTTTACATTTTATTAGACTAGGTGGTTTTAAAAAAGTAAATAAATACAAGTAACGCGTCAGTAGGTGGCGGTAAGACTCTTATTAGTTCCGCAAATCGCCAAAAAAGTGAAGGGAAGAAGAAGCAAAGGAAGAAGCATGGCCGCAGATATGAGATTACCGACTATTAGAAAAACGGTGTCGCTATCAGCTACTGCTTTTGACCGAAAAGATCTGGTCGTACCGGGGGATGTTATTACTTCAGACACTGGATTCATGAGGTAGATGTTAGTTTTATTTTAATTATTATGAATAATGAAAAATCAACCAAACAGAGGAGTGTGCTGCTGTTTGGGTCTGTTTCTGGTATCTGGCTTGTAAAGCTAGTTTTAAAAAATAAATAAATTAAAGCTCCAGATGATAGCCAGTGCCATACTGAATTAGCAGGTGAGCATAAAGTCAGGCTGTCTCATTTGCCACCTTCCACACTGATACACAGTAAGTAAGGATAAGGACTCTAATCGGGTAAACTGCAGCATTGTTTTGTGTGACCTCTGAATGCCGTGCTGCACTTTACCCTTGTTTCTTTTTCATTTCTAAAAAAGTCGCATTTAATTTTTAGGCTGTTTTCTGCAGAACTTATATTTTATACCGTCTGCTCACAGGGGTCATGGCACCTACGTTGATGACGACAAGTTGACAGCTTCAGTCGCAGGAGAGGTGCAGAGGGTGGACAAACTCATCTGTGTCAGGCCACTTAAGACCAGGTGAGTGATTGAACTCTTAAACAATCAAAGACTTAGAGGGGCCTGTTAGCTATATACTCATTCTTACACCGTAAAGTGTGCTTTGATTGCAGGTTTAATGGTGAGGTTGGAGATGTTGTGGTTGGCAGAATTACAGAGGTAACGCCCAGTATTTGTTCTCATATACAGCCGCTCTAGTTATAATAAAAGACAGTGATTTCAGGAACTTGTTTTCATTTTGATTTCTAAGGCTTTTTTCCCCATGTTCTTCTTCTTTAAAATGTGTAGGTGCAGCAGAAAAGATGGAAGGTAGAGACAAACTCCCGGCTGGACTCTGTCCTCTTGTTGTCCTCTGTAAACCTGCCAGGAGGAGAGCTGGTGAGATGGTAGAAAATGTGATTCATGGGGAGAAGTAAGCATTGGCTGAAGTATCAATATTAATATTTGTTCATCTTTTCTTTTTTTCTAGAGGAGAAGATCAGCAGAAGATGAGCTGACCATGAGAGAATATCTTCAGGAGGGAGATCTCATCAGTGTAAATCAGACTTCTTTATTATAATCTCTCATTGGTTTCCCGGTGATTTTTATTCCCAGTTATATAATCTGTGTTGGACCTTCCCTGTGGTTTCAGGCAGAGGTGCAGTCTGTCTTTTTGGATGGAGCTCTGTCACTTCACACCCGTAGTTTAAAGTATGGAAAAGTAAGTTATTCCAGTGTACACAAAGACATGTGAAAAAGTCAAGGGCAAGTTTATTTATATAGCACATTTAAAATGACCAGAGTTGATCAAAGCACTCCACAAGCAAGATGTCAAGGTTTAGCCCACATTAAAGGCCAGAAAGTAGAAACTGAGCAAAGACTTAAAAGTAGAAACAGTTGTGGTAGATCTCGTATGAAATGGAAACGAATTTGAGAGACTCAGGGCAACAACTGAAAAAGCTCAACGGCCTCTATTTTTTTTAAAGTCTAAATCTTAAAATATTTCAGATCAGCTGATTAGCAGACCTCAATGCTCTGACAGGAGTGTGAACATTAATAAGACCAGACAAATACAGTGACGCCAGGCCAATATTAAAATTAACCCTAAAACTGACAGGAAGCCAATGAAGTGAAGCTAAAACTGGAGTAACTGTTTTAGTTCAATAATAAGAGTAACAATCATTATTTTTTAACCTCATTTAAACTAACAGCCTGTCTCTACTTCCTCTGACCATCAGTTGGGTCAAGGAGTGCTGGTCCAGCTTTCCCCTTCTCTGATCAAGAGGCAGAAAACACATTTCCACAACCTGCCATGTGGCGCATCCATTATCCTGGGGAACAACGGCTTTGTGTGGTTGTATCCCACACCGGGCCAACAGGAGGAGGAAGCTGGGGGTTTCTACACCAGCCTTGAGGTACGACGCCACAAAGAGCTGTAGTCCATATTTTTATTCCTGATCAATGGACATATGAATTTGTAAAGCAATTTGTAGACACTTTTTTTTGTTGTTGTGGATATTGGTGAACCTCTCCCTATCTTTACTTCTGAGGAAACTCTGCCTCTCCAAGATGCTCTTATTATACTCTATCGTGTTACTGACCTGTTAGCAATCAACCTAATTAGTTGCAAAATGTTTGTTTATATTTCTGTCTATATCAAACTATAGTTAATATATTGTATCTTATATATCAAAAGGTAGCTAATTAAAAAAAATTAATTGAAACAAAAAGGCATGCACTGAAAAACTAAGTAGAGAAAACATATAGAGAACCTAAGCATTCAGCACAAGGAACAGTTTTGTTTTTTTCAAAATGGAAAGGCCTGGTTGTAGTTTGCAAAATCAGTAAGAGTTCTGGAAAAAAATTTTATGGACTGATGAACTTAAACTTCGAAAGAGACTCGGGCATGCATGGCTATCAATGGAACAGGAAAGCTGCCAATCCATTAATGATTTTTTACTGCTCACAGAAGCAGCGTTTTGTGTGCTTAGCTTCAACCAAATGCACAAACTTTCATCATTCAACCTAAACACAAGGGCCAGAGCAACCAAACATTCCATCAAGGTGGGGCATCCTTGACTGTTCGAGTCAGTCACCTTCGATCCAGTTGTGCCGCACTCGGCTTGCTAAAAAAGCACCTTCAGCAACATGAGTTGAAGGCAGCTTCAGTCTGAAGGAGCATTAGAAATAAAGATGTTTGCAAGTTGAAGATTTCAGGCAGTGACTGAAGGGGATTTATTTCCACCATATTAGATGATTTTGTTTGACATCAGATATAGCTATGTAATTAGAAAATATTAAAGGGGCTGTGTGTATCTCTCACATAGTTCTTTCTTGTTTTTGTCAGCCTAATCGAATGAAAGCTGAGATGTGGCGCTTGAATGAAGAATTGTTTCATTTCAAACTGATTATGCTAGACAACATAAAATATGTAATGCTCCAGATGCTTGTGATTTACACTGTACACGCAGAGCTTATTTGTTCGTGCATCTCTCATCTCTGGTTCCTCAGCCTGTCAGCCTGTCGGATCGAGAGGTCATTTCACGGTTGAGAAACTGCCTGCTGGCTTTGGCTGCGCACAAAGTCCTCCTGTATGACACCAGTGTTCTCTATTGCTACGAATTGTCACTTCAGCACCAGGTAGGAATCACTCCAGAAAAAACATACCTTGTAATGTGATTAATTTAGCTTCAACAATTTGCAGTTATTTTTATTTTTGTTATAATGACACCCATTGTTTTGTTTGTAAACAATATGATTACAAAACTATTGCAACGCCAACAAAAAAAAGACTTTTCTGTGTTATATTGTGCCATCTAGTGGTCATACTGTAAACGTCCAGCTCCTGGGCACCACGAGTGGAAAAAATACTGTGCAGTTCTCAACTTTGACTCGGCAGTTTTTGCAGTGTGGAACAGTCACAGTTGATTTCATTGCCCTTTGGGGTGGGGAACAAATGACTTAATCGCCCATGCTTCTCGCAAACACTGCTCTTGCAATAATATCAGCATGTATCAACCGATTATCCACTATGTGAAACATTTTTCTTCCATATTATATTTATAATCGAGCCAACCCATGTAAAGTGTTACTGTGCACTCACGCTCAAGCTGCAACTCAACAAAAAAACTTGTACGTCCATAGGTGTATGTGGTTATGCTTTTGCTTTGTGTTGATTTATGTTGTCTCTGTAGGTGAAGGACATCTTAAAACCAGAGGTGATGGACGAGATTGTAATGTTGACGCAACAGAAGCTCTTGGAACAGGAGGGTTAAAGCGCCCAAAGCCTTGTCACAAATCAAAATCGCATCAGGCAGCTGTGTGACCCGACCACTGATCTGCAAGCTGAATTAGCTTTATTTTCTTAGAGATATGATTAAATTGTCAAAGTCCAACGTGTTTGATTAAAGAAAACCAGTATTATTGTTTTTTTAAAATTTTTTTTATAGCCAACACAAGTGAAGTGTAACTTGTTCAAAGTATGCAGCATTTACAAATGACTGGAGCAGCTATTCTAAAGTTTTACAAAAGAATAGTGAATCACTTTTTATCATATGTGATATGTGTAAGCTGTATAAAATAAATTTTGTGAGATTTCTATAGATTTTCACTGCATCTCAGTGTGGTCTGTCTGTGAACAAGGAAAAACATGTCTGGAAATCTTTATTGGTTGGGCTCTAGGATAAGATTGATTTATTTATTAATATCGATATTGGGCGATTTTAAAAATCTGATATAGCAGCCGATATTTTCTTTTTTTCTTTCAGATACTTGAAAAAGACTTCTTGAACTTTTCCGTGTAGTTACTTATGACTCTTTACTAAGATTATGTGATGGTGCGGTTATCTTTTTGTGTTGTTGCAACAAGTTATGCATTATTTATTTACGCCCTTTCAAAATTTGGTTGGATCAGCTGGTTGTTCTGTTTGTGGTGTGCCAAACACATGTTGCCAGCAGGAAAGTTTCAGAGTACCTTTCGTGGGGCTCTTTCTCCAGTTATGTTAATGTTCATTTATTAGACATTAACCTGATATATTGGTTGAGCTCATAAGAACAAACTTCTCACGTCAGCAGTAAGGGTTAAGTATAATAACCATTTTAATTTATTGCCTTTTAGTAAGCTTTTATTGGTGTCCGTGTGCATTATTAAAACATCCATGGTGTGAGACTATACTTGAGCATACTATAGTTGTGAAATAAAGTATGTAGATCCCATGGAAATTGGTAGTTTTTAGTTTTTATTTTAGGTTTGAGGGTATTGCATAATCTATCCACTTTTAAACAGCTCTGCAATGGTTAAATGGGACCTTTCTTGACTAGGTTGCACCATACCCACCTCTTCTTCTGTTTTACACATCCTTTGGTGGATTTCATCAGAATACTTTATTAATCCCTAAGGAAATGATGTGGGTTACAGTTGCTCCAAGACACATTTCCTAATGTGTTAGGGGTCACTAGCTTGTAAAATGTTTGCGCAGCTGGAACTCTGATAAAACTCAGAAGTCGTAGTTGAGTCAGTAGTTGCCCAAACTGCCCAGTCACTGAGGCAGTGGATAAC
This sequence comes from Tylochromis polylepis, assembly GCA_015107715.1. Lineage (NCBI taxonomy): Eukaryota > Metazoa > Chordata > Actinopteri > Cichliformes > Cichlidae > Tylochromis > Tylochromis polylepis. Next base: position 27,311 of record VVHJ01026637.1, read on the forward strand.
CCTAAAGCAAACCCAAACCAGAATGTTTCCACCACCATGATTCACAGTATGAGTATGGCTTTGGTCTTTGCCACTTCACTGGTACTTTAAACTGTAGTTTTATTCTAATGTTCCTTCTGGACACTAAATGCTTTCCCCTGACACCTCTCATGTAGGTTAGATTTGGATATCTTTCTTGTGGTTGCAAGAATCACCTGCTAATCCTGTGAAGATAGTTTGGGGTTCTTAGCGACTTCTCTTTGCTTTTAGTGTCTATAACTTCCCTTAAAATGGATAATGACAACACGAGCTTTTAGATTATGTAAAATTGAGTAAAGTAACTCAGTTTTTGTGTCACTTATCTGTAAGCACAGAATCAAGCGTTTGCATGGTTTGATATGCCAAAAAGCCAACGCTTCTTATGTACATATATCCTTAAAACAATGAGGCCTCGGCTAGATCATATTCTTGAGCAGTGAGCTCTTTATGTCTTTGATAAAATCCACCACTATGTGTGTGGGTGAATGAACCTTTAACCTGTGTACCTTCAGCTTTTCTCCCCTGTGTGAGCGCGCTTTCTCGGTCTCAGCGTGGCTGCAGTGTTGTTGCTCTCCCAGCACAACAAAACCTTTGCTCCGGTCCTCCTGTACTAGTCCACGCACGCACGTGACGTCACACGTCGCCCCACCCACATATTTCTGTAAACCACCTTGCGTATGGAAGTATGGCGGCCCCAGCTACACAACTACTACTCGGCCAAAGTTTACTGTTGCGATTTTCACGTGAAAGCTATGAATAAATACGAGAGCCAGGGGTTCGGTAATGAAGAGCTCGGCGACTGTGAACAGAGGAAAGGACTTGTAAAAAGAGTCGTCGTTCTTTGCCCCACTGAGTTGCCTCGATTTGCCTTGATTGAAGTGCCTTTTAGTCCGGGAACCGCAGGGGAAGAAACTCCGCAAGACGAGAAAAGTGGACACGGAAGTTTGAAACCAACTGTGGCTTTGGAAAGACCAGCTGCAAAGTGTTAAAAGGGTGGCGGTCAAATCATGTTTTTGTGAGACGTTTAAGTGCACTTGTCGGCGGTTTCCCTACCAGCGAGCCAGCGACAGCCAACTGTTGCCTGCTCGGTGTGCATTTAAGGGTCTGGCGCTGCATACCACCAGCAGACGTTGGTTAGCTTTCATGGCTATCTCCAACATTAGCTTAAGGTCGCCAGCTAACAAGCCATATAAATGTTTCTGTGACCGTGTAAGTTTCTGTAAACACTTGTTTTTATTCCCCACGGTGTTCGTAACTAGAGCAAAAGTTTTCTTTATGTGGCACATTCACTTCAGTGCCTGTTATTGATGATTAAATTATCTTTTTTTATTTTATTTTTTTTTTTTTAACTTTGCTATTCCAATAAAATAAGGACAGTAACGTTATGGCTATCAATACTTGCTACTTTTCTTGCCTTTTCTCTTCGTGAATAGTTTTTAAATCTAACACTTGCATTTTTTTAAATATCTAGGATAGAATAAAATAAAATAGAATAACCCTTTATTGTCATTGTTATTGTACAACTAAATTGTGGGTGGTCTACATCAACTTTGCTGAATAAAATGTAAATGGTAGACAGCAGGAATAAATTTGAGTGTAGCTTAACCTAGATTATGTTTTTTTTTTTCTTTTTCATATAAAGAGCCTTGAGGCAACTGATGTTGTGTTAGGCGCTATATAGATAAAACCGAATTGAATAGATGGGCATTAAAAAATAGGAAATTTAGCTGAAGTTCAGGCTGTATGCAGAAGGGAAAAACTAACTTGTATAGAAAAGGAAGCACCTGACATCACAATTAAAGTGGAACACAATAAAACTAAATAAGCAGTTAAGATTAGCTTGTGGTTTGTTACATGGCACATAAACTACCAATCAAATTAGTTCTTGTGTTTTATTTTGACTTTAGGGTCATATATCTTTGTGTTAAATGAAATCACCACTGAATCTTGTTTTATTTGTCTCTAGATTGCTGTGAAATGTCCCGTAAAGCACTCACACTCCATTAATGCATGATAAACAGAGACATACTGGAGCATCACTGATTTGTGCTGGTGACCTCCATCACCTAAATTCCGGGAGGGGCGTGCCCGAGCCAGGGAAGGGATTCCTTTCTTTTCCCAATCTCCTCTTTTCCTGGTGGGCAACTGAATCCAGCTTGGAGAGTCCCGGCTGCGGCCTGGCACCCTGCCCTTATGGGGCAGCAGCCGGGGAAGCTTGTAGGGGACCAGAGGAGACCCAGTTTGCCGGCATTCATCAAGGGCTCGAAGAAGGAATCGTCACGCCATGGGAACCAGCCCTGTAATGTTTTTGCTGTGCATGGTAAGATCAAATGTTTTTGTCACTTATTACTTTGACAGCAAATGGATTTCCTAAAGCATAATAAATTTGCTCAGTAGCGGAAATTCTTGATTGCTGAAGTGTGCATTTTGAAGCTTTTTTTTTTTTTCTTTTTAATTTTGAATATCTTGTGTGGGCATTGGCCTGAAATCAAGCACAATAAAAACTCTTTGTTATTTTTGACCCTGCCTGTGACACACATTTTTTCAGCAAAATAAATCCCACAGTGAAAATGAGCAGACTGGAGCAACCACTGTACATATTAGACAAATGTTGATTATGATAGATCTGACTAATTAAATCAATGAAGATAAAATAAATTGCCATCCAGCTGCTATATTTATGTTGCTTTGAAATCTTGCACACTTTGTGCACAAAGCAGTATATTTTTAAAGCTCATTTTTAAGAAAAATGCTAAGATGTAGCTTGTATTTGATGGAAATTTATCAGTAAACATTACCAAAGTAACTGTTTTTACCAGGAGATTAGTTTACACTTGACTCTTTACAAGACGTAACTTAGTTTATTAAATGCATGTTTATTATAATAATATTTACCTCCACAGATGGAAGCAATGTTCTAATGTAATGTAATATAAGTTTAAAAAAAGTTTTCAGGTGTACATTTTTGAGCTTCTTGGGCACAGAAATGCCTTTAAACCTTCAAACACAGTCTTTAAAATATTTTTAGCAAATGTGTGCAATATGCTGAGTGTTTTTCTGACATTACAATATCAGACACACATTAAAATATGCTTGCGTTAATGGACATGTTTCCACTAGAAAGAAATAGATTAACTTTGTATGACTGCTCATTGTCAACATGTCAAATCTTAACGTGAATGGTGACTCCAGGAATGTTTGGTAGTTTGGCTTAAAAATAGACTTCAGTGATTAATGGACTATCAGCATAGTTTGCAGATGAATTTTCATGGTCTTGTCTGTGTGATCTCGTGTTGCACGAGAAAAAGCATTGTTCCTCCACACCTTTGGGAGCCATGTTTGTCTCTTGGTAAGAATGGCATGCTGTTGGTGCAGAGTCTCATCACGTATGAGAGAGAAGTCTTACCTGGATGTGTGTCATCTTTGTGTTTGGTGGGAAATGTATCGTTTATGTCCCATTTAAAGCCATCTGATTCTGTTTCTGTGCTTCTGCTGGTTTGAGTCTCTTGTTTTTTGTCCACATGTTCGATCAGAGCAGACTTCCATAGTTTTAAACATTGCTCATGAAACTCTGTCATGACTTAATCTGTTACTTTGCCTCATGTTTCTGTCATCGGTAGCTTATTATTTACCAGTTTGACTTATAAAACTGTCTTTGTCTAAATGTGTTGCCCAGAATAGCTAAACCTAAAAACTAAAAAGGTGCAGGAAGGCTTGGACCTATTCAAGATCAAAAAAGAAATGTGTGACTGTAGGATTTTTCATTTGTCCCAGTAAATGTTTTTTTAATTGTGCTTAAATTATACCCAGTGAGGAGTTCGGATCAAACAGGAAGTGAATTATTGCTGCATTAAGCATTTCTGTCTAAAGACCAGACATGCACTGATTGTGAAATTCTTGAGTAATATCTGTGTTCAGAATATGGCTGACAGTGTCGATTCTGATGGTTTTTTTGTGTTATGCTTCCTGTTTTTACAAAATCTACAGAAGTATAAATGTTTTTGAAACCTTTCAGCTCTGCACAATTTCTTTTAACATTTATGCACCCGTGCTAAGTTATTAATCACTGGCATCTGTAAATGTCATTTTGTGAACTTTTGCATTATTGATATTGATATGGCCGATTCCTGGGTGCACCCCTATGTGAGGCATCAGTGGAAAGAGAGGTAAACAGATATTATCAGTGTAGAAGACAACTTTTCAAACTAATGGGAGGGCTGCTGAAAAAAAGCTAATCATTATCATCAGAGATGCATCTTTTTTTTTATTTAATTTTTAATATGATTTTTAATCACTGGATGTGAATCGTGCATCTAGCTAACTGATAGGTTTACCAAATGTGTCTTTAGCGTTGTGATTGCCTTGGCAGGATTGCTTTCCACTGACTCTAAAGCTTGCATAACACAGTGGGGGACAGGACATCGAAGGTCATGCAAACAGAATGAAATTGTGTGCCGGTAAATGGATCAAATTTGGTAAAGGGTCACTGATATGGGATGCATTTGCTTTTCCTTTCTACCCCTTTCCTCTTGTGATGTGCGGGTTAGACCGTAAGAGGGGATGTGAGTCACAGTGCAAGAGGAGGGCAAGATCAACACATGATTTTATGTTTTGTTTTTTTTCTTCCTGGTGAAGCAAACTAGTTAAAACTAGGATCTTTAGAACCATGCTGCTTCTCAGCAGGCAGGTTCAGACCTCTGCATGCAGCTGCTTGGGAAAGAGACAGAGGCAGTAAGGGGCAAGCAAAAACCTGTTTCTGTTCTTGGCACTTCTGCATACTGTGTGTGTAGGTATGTACTGTGTTTAGGCATGGTTAGCTTGCACAAAACCATTCCATTTTTAGCTGCTTTCACCGTGTGTGGTTCAAATTGCAGTGTGTGAGTGCTTAAGTTAAACATACAACTGTGTAGTTCAATGATTAAAGTGCATGCTGGACTATGTTAACAAGCCTGTTAAATACAATGACAGATGTACTTGGTCCAAGGCTATCTTCGTTAACTGAAACTAATCTAAAAACCGGAATATGGGGGGGATTAACTGAAAAAAATCAATGACACTTTAAATCCAACCCAAAACTAACTGAAACAATATTACACATTTTTAAAAACTAAAGTAATTTTTTTTGTCTTGGTTTTCTCCTACTTCCTCCCATATAGGGCTGGGTATCGTCACTGATTTCTATAATCAATTCGATTCTGATTCACAAGGTCCTGATTCGAAATATTATAATTCTGATCATTTATCAGTACTGACACTTGTGAGACTTCATCAGAGGTGTCAACATCACAGCAGATGCCTTTGTGTCAAAGTAACTGAGGATAGAACACAGAAAAACATGAAGGAGATTTTCCTGGCCTGGCTTTTTATAGCAGATGATCGCCTTAAAAATATTCTGCAGTAGATCAAAAACGAAAGAAAACCATGAATCAGCATATGAACATTACCTGATGCTGCTGAAGTGAAGCAGAGCAACGTTAGAGGTTTTATTAGAGACACAGCTAAGCGTTTTGTAATTTGGCATAATTTACAAAACCATAATGCATACGTCTTTGTGTGGAGTCCATTTACCTGCTCTCATTTGCTGTTTTAGCTGTTTGGTGGTTGTTGAAATGAAAGCTTTAACCTGAGATTCTGGTGTTTCTGGCAAAATACATTTATATTTAAAAATCGATTCAGGATTTAATTAATCGATATTGCGTTATTCAAGCTAAAATCGATTTTAATCGGAAAATCGATTATTGAAACCCAGCCCTACTCCCATAATCCAAAGTAGGGATGACCAAAATGATTCAATATTATTATCCTCCTTATTTACCTAAATTCAGAGCATCTCTAAGAAGAAAATAAAATATATATTTAACTTAAAAATGCACCAAGACGTACAGGGCACTGCTTTCACTTTTTCATTTTGTTACATTGCTGGTAATTTAAATACTAAGTGCATCTCTTAGATTTAAAATGTAGTCTTTCCCTCCATTCATTGTACATGCATGATGAATGTGACTAAAACATGTAGTGGTGTACTCAACACTGTGAGCTCCCTCTCTATTTCCCCTGCAGTGTTTTTCAGATTGGTTTGGTTTCATTTTGGCCAGTGGTGCACCTCTTGACTTTTGTAACCTTGTGTGGGTGCCGCGGCTGATGTCACAGAGTTAAAGACACGAATGTTGTTGTTTTTTAACCACCATTTTTATGATTTGTCACTACAGGAGTTCACAGATTCAGAGATTATACATGACGAGATTTTCAAAATGTTAGCCATGGCATTGACTGGCAACCCATCCAGGGTGTATCCTGCCTCATGCCCTATGACAGCAGGGATAGGCTCCAGTGGAGCGAAATTCTGAATAAGTGCTTAAAAAAATTGATGGATGTTTTTTTTTGTTTCACACTTTTAAAATTTGGCCAAATTTGTCAACACGATTAGACAGAGAAGAAATATCTGTTTATAGAAACTGGGATGTGTACATGACTGCAAGTCAGGTATTTGTATTGTAAAACCCATTGTGGACTTAAATTTTCCCCTGACAAATACCACACATAAAAGAAAGTAAAACTAACACCAAAACTTATAACAACTAAACAAAATAAATCACAGCAAACTAGAATTGAGCAGACTTACTCTGGAAACTAAGTGAAACTAAAATGAATCTGGAAGAATTCACCAGATTTTCAGTCGATGTGTCCGTGGTTGGTGTCAGCATAAAATTTTCTTTAGTTAGAGATCTTCTCTTTAGATGTTCCAGCAACTGCTTTAAAATGCTCCACTTGCAAGTTGTAAGAAATGAAATGGCTTCATAGAAAGACTTAAAAGGATTCTTTTCCTTTGTTTTCATTCCCTGAAATGGGCTGACGCTGGAAACAGGACAGCTGTGAACGTTTTGGAGAAAAGAAAATAGTTTCTAACTTTATTAAGGCTTGCAACAATATTATCTGACTGTGCTTTAATATTTGCAGTACCCACATGTTGGTGGTATAAAAAGGGAAATTCGCCCCCTGGTGGTCACATTTATTTATGGGGTTGTGTTTTAGTACAGTGAAGTGGTGACCCAGATACCATTTCATATAAAAAGTGTGCTTAATAACTCTTTTCTTTGTGTATGCCACTTGAGCTTGTGTGTGTGTGTATATATATATGTTTTTTTGTTTTTTTTAAATAGGGCTCATAATGTCTCTATGGGCCAGAGGTTGATTTTGAACAAAACTAAGTGGATGACCTCACTTAGTTTTTTGGGTGGGAATACACACAGACAAATAGAAGTGGTGTACAGTTAAATGTGATCTAGCTTTTTTCTGCAACCAGTATTTCCCATGAGCAGATGGCCAGCATGGCTCACTGTAACGCCCAGTACAGATTTACAATTTTTAAGGACCCATATCAAAATATTATTTGCATGCCACAGGTAGTAGTAGGACATGGGTAGTAGAAACTGAAGCATCTCTCCGTACAATGAATAGATTGTTAGAATTTATGTTCCTGTGTTTTTTTTTCACATCAGCAGTTAAAGCAACACCTGCAAACCACAGGACAAACTTTAAACCAATGCTCTCACAATGTTATTACATGGATATTGTGGCCAAAAGTGTATACATTTCCTAATATCAGTAATTTAGAGCATTTATCGTGAAAATATGTAAAACAAAAAACAATACTGTAAGGAGGATGGGGCATTTGTAACCACTAGTGTACAAAAACACACAAAAAGAACAGTTGGGATTTATACAGTTGAAATTATCCATCCATCCATCTTCTTCCGCTTATCCGGGGCCGGGTCGCGGGGGCAGCAGCCTAAGCAGAGAAGCCCAGACCTCCCTCTCCCCAGCCACCTCCTCTAGCTTGTCCGGGGGAACACCAAGGCGTTCCCAGGCCAGCCGAGAGATATAATCTCTCCAGCGTGTCCTGGGTCTGCCCCGGGGCCTCCTCCCGGTGGGACATGCCCGGAACAC
>VVHJ01026643.1:9258-31742 GCA_015107715.1 Tylochromis polylepis
CTCTCTGTCCATATTAGTCAATGTAAAGTTTGTTCTGTTGAAATGCTTTTATTTTGAAAGGGGAGGAGCGGTAAGGATGAGAGAAGGAAAAGGGGGATGCATGGGAAAGAAAAGGAAAAAAGAAAGACATGGGAAAGTGAGTGATTGGACAAGATTAGTGCCAGTTGAGATGTTCATGGGGGATTGCATGGGTAATACCTTCAACATCCACAGCCAAGGAACTGGACACAGCCAGAACATCTAGCATTCAACTTGAAGCAGATAAGGTAGATAAAAAAAATGTATATTTAAATACACTTTGGGTTTGTCTCGCCATTCTGGAGGGTGAAGCCAGGGTCACATTTATAACAAAGTCAGTAATATTAGTGTCTGCTAGCTGATTGCTAGATGGTTGCAATTTACTTTCTTATTTACATTTTTTTTCCTAAATTGTGTATTCTAGTGTGTTCCAAAATTCATTCAATTGTCCCTTATTCTTACATTCCATATGGGATATACATGGACTAGTTTCTATGTATGAGACCAGCAAAAAGTTGCTGTGTAAGCAAAAACAGGTCAGTCTTCTATTTATATTTTTTACATGAGGGGTAGTGTTTTATATAGAAATGGGTCATATATCGTAGCTTTTATATAGCAAGCCTATCTGCTCACCATTGCTTGGGAAATTTAGCAAATCCATTGTTCTAAATTTATTTTATTTTATTTTTTACATATTTTTTTTATTTTAATTTTACAGCACTATACTGGGTCCACAAACTGAAGACACAGCACAATCACAACTTGAAATCTGACTCACACAGCCCTATGACATATGTGCACTGCAGCTGGAACTAATAAAAAGAGATTTTCAGCACAAAATTCACTCTATAAATACTTCATATATAAAATGTCACCAAAGCATAAGAACCAATCCAGTTTTATTTTCTTGTAAATTAAACGACTTTAGGTCTGTTTCACACTTGTTAGAGTTTACAGTTTGAACAATCAATTGATCAATTGAAAAATAATAACACGCGGTAAATTAATAGGCCTCCAGTAGCTGAGTGCAGAGTAAACTGCGGTATCAGCCGCACACTTTATGTCACATACTTGCTGTTGGGGTTACAGTTCGTCACAGTCTTTATGTGACAACAGCAGCAGACAGATTCGTGGTGACTTTTTATGACACTAATATAAACTTTAAAATGATTAACAGTAGAATTCAAATGCAGTGACAGATTGAAGGATTTCAAAAAAGAGGTTGAAAATCCTGTTGCCATGGCAAGCAGATAACATAATAGAATAGCTCCACTTATACAATGGACTCTTTGCTTTTTTAACCCACATGTATGAGTATTGTTGCCTCTTTCAATCGATGGCTCCTGCTTCTCAAGGCCTATGTATCATTGCAGATTTGTGCCGCCCATAGTCTTCTTTTTCAACAGTCTCTTCAGCTGTGCAGTATTTATGTATTATTCACCCAGTCCTTTGAAAGAGTATATGTACTGTTCACCCTCCAAGGCTAATCTAGTTCTTGTTCTTCATCAAGCATCATTGGCAACATGTTTTGCAATACACATGACCAAACTGCGTTAAGAAGGATTTACCACAGGAATGATAAACTACTGACCAGTGATGAAAATCAGTCACCGCCGTAATCCACCTAATTCTACGCTTTGCAAGAGGTGTGTGCTGAGGCTGTGTTTTGACAGCCATGGAAGAAGACAGGCAATCTGTGAGGAAAGGAAGCAAGAGGAAAAACTAACCTCCCCATGTAACCCAATAGAGCTTTGTGAAGAATGTGTCTGCTGAAAAAAAAAGAAGAAGAATAAATAAATAAGCTCCTCATGAGTAATAATCCAGACAGTGGGGGCTTGAATTGAAATATCAAGCATGAGGAATGGAGGAATATTTTGCGTGGGCTAGACTATGTAAAGGGAGAAGAAACACCTACGTGCCATTGTCAAAATAAGGAAATCATTAGAGATGATGAGACTGAGCGTAGGCAAGGCAGGGTGCATTTTTTTAAAGGTCTGTAAAATTTACTGTTGTTTGAAAGGTCACTGTCTGGTGCTGGCAAGCAGCTGGGAGTTGTAAACGGCCCTTCTTATCAAATGTTAATGCTGGCAGACCTCATGTCACATGCGCCAGCGGAGGGAATATGTCTTTGAGGTCCTGCAGGTTCCATGGAAACAAGTCATTTCATTTACATGCGGAAATGCGACCAGCTAATTGCTTTTCGTGGAACATCAAATAGCAGGATGGCTTTTTGTGGTGGGGGTTAAATGGAAGACTCATAGGAAGGAAGGAAATATAAGACCTCCCTAGGGCTTGTTGAATCAGTCTGTTTTTGTCACCACGTGTGTTACCGGCTTTGTAGGCAGCAGACTCAAGGCCGAGAAAGAAGGAAGAATATTTTGTGTCCCACAGGGATGTTTGTTGTTTAGAAAGAAGCATTCTTTCTTTCTGGATCTTCACAAAACAAACTCCTCATATGTAATATAGCACATAACCACAAGTATAAGTGGTTTCAAAGCAAGCAGATAAAAAAAGGAAACCTCTACAGCTATTTCAAAACTTTGGAGTACAAATTTGGATTTTTTCAAAGTTCCAAGTATACCTTTTTTTTACCCCCTCTGTGTATGTGTGGTTGTATAGAAAATCAAATGGAAAGCATACTTGATGTCATCAGATGATCTTTTATATCTGATATGAAAGACGCTAACTGCCTAAATGTGTTTCATCAATAATTTGGCCCATGTGAATAGGCATGTCTCTGTTGTAAACACTATCACGTAGACTGGGGCCATTACGATGTGTGTTAGAATGCTTCTGGACCGCGAGGAAGATGGCACTTACTGTCTGTTTACCATCTCAAGGCTGATAACATGATGTGACGGAAGCAGAGAAATTGATTTAATCTTCAACTGTGCGGCAATGAATGTTAATTTTCCTAGAAGATGTAATCTTTGCCACGAATGGTTTGTTATACACATTAGTGTAAACCCTTCCGTGGGAAGGAATATGGCTGTTATCATTTCCCTTTTGTCCCAGCTGAAAGGGAGATCAAATGATTTGTGATTACAATGATAGGGTGTTATTTTCAATCCAAAACGCCGGAACCAGGAAATGTAGATGGCAAATCCCCCAGAATTATTCATAAATCTAATGATATGCTCACCAGTTGGCAATTTTGTGAAAGAAGAAAATAAGACGTGCATGTGAATCCCCTTTTGTCCTTGAGAGCTATTAATAAGAGTAAGTTCACATAAATGGGGACAGACAGTAAAATGAAACAAAACAAATATAGGGCTAACACACTGAGGGCACTCGTTTTTTTTTAATTTACGAGTGCCCCGGAGACACAAAGTATACTAATCACCCAAGCAAGGCCTGAACTTGTGTCTGGAAAAAGTAACAGTGTCAGTGGTAATTACACATGTAGAGTGGGGCTTGTCCAAACACAATTGAGATGTAAAACACAGGGCGAAGGCTACAAATGTAAATCCACCAGCTTCCTTTTCAGCCTTTCAGTGCCCCTCTTGATAAACTGTTGTGATGTGCAATGCAGACTCTACCCCCCCCACCCCACCAAAGGAAAAAAAAAAGAAATCTTTGTCTTTCCTTCTCCCACTCTCACTCTCTTGTTCTCTCTCTCTCTCTCTCCCTTCTCCCTCTTTCTTTCTTATCCTTCCTCCAGACAAGACTCCAGCAGCCCCCATCAGTCTGAGAGGACAGAAAGTCACAGCCGAGACAGATACCTCATTTAACACTGCCCCCTGTTGTCCGGAATCAAGAACAGCAGCTCAGTCAAGAAGAGAAAAACAGAGATTGCAGCCGCGCACCTCGCTCACTCCATCCAAACACCAACTTATTCATGAACGACTTCATGAATACATACATTACATGCTTTTAAAATGCCAGTCATAGTTCATGAAAAATACAAGCTTTCAAAGTAGGCTGCATGTCAAGCTGCTAAATCCAAAAGCGACTGACAAAATATAAATTGTCAGTCATGGGGAGTTTATAGATTGATGGTCAGAAAAATTTCTTTCATATCTTCTTAACTGACTTTCGCATGTGGACTTGCCAGTGTTCACTTCAAGATTTGGCAAGGGGTTACTGTGGAGCCGAGAAAAGCATGTGGAAAAAGACGGGGAATGGTGCGCAGATGTGAGAGAGACAAAGGCGGAAAGAAGCAACTAAATCATTAAGTCAGATAAATATAGATTTTCTGTCAGTGCTTCATTGTAATTGTTCAGACTTGGGTCATGTCTTTGGTGTATCAGATGTAAATGAGCTCGAGAGCAAGCAGCAGAATGTGTGTTCGGGCTATGTTTGTGCCCTATAAGACACAAACAGGCCGCCTGAAGCAACCTTTACAGGATGACTGATAAAATGTGAAGAGGTAAGAGTGGAAGAAGCTACGGAATTGGAGAGTAAAAAGGAAGAAAAAACAAGTAAATTCGCTGGCACAACATGCTGAAATTGGTGCTCTACTCCCCATCCCCTCCCAGCATCACCCCATCTTGCTGCTATTCTCACCTCGATCGTAATCCTGGCCCTTCTTCCCCTCCACTCCCTCAATTGGTACTGTCCAGGAAAATAAACGATCTGCAAGTGCAGGCACAGCATGGTGCCAGAGTTAACTTAGCCCGAGTCGGAGAGATGTTTTAAATTGTATTCTCCAAAGGTCATGCTCCCCTCTCTCACAGTCTCTGCCTGTCACCTCAGCTTTGTGTGTAGAATCCTTGCCTATTGATCCAGCCTCCGACAAGCACGTCCTCGGCAGCAAGCTGCTCAAATCACAGCATGTCGGCGTGGGGAGGCTCCCACACTGCGCCCAGATCACAAAGCATTTGATAACGGAAGGGAGGGTGAAAAGGCCCAGAGATAGAACGGCTGGATGGCAGAGAAAGAAGGATGACATGGGGTGGGATGAAAGAGAGGAAACGGGGAAGTGGGCATTATCTTCTGTATAAACTACAAATTGTTTGCAGACGAAGAGAGAAGCCTCTGCCGGATGTGTGAATCTTTTTTTTTTCTAGGCCTTTGAAAATCTGAATGCTCTATCCTACCCTCCCTTCTCTATTCTCCCTTGTTAAACCAAGGCCAAATCACAAGCCCCCATGTGTAATTTCTCAACAATGCTTCTGGCCGCCTGGCTTGATGGCTCAATGTTCCTTGTATGACATGTACTGCCTCAAAGGGAGGTCTGCGCTTTTATTCAGCTCAAACTTGATACCAAAGCTGTTCAAACACCAAGGATTTCTCTTTAAATACAGAATAAAGAGTGTGTATGTTATTCTCTGTGTGTGAGAGAAAGACCAACAGTTGGACTAGATAAATATGTCGTGCTTGAAGCAACATTTTAACATTGGTTAGAACAGTTTTGCCTCTTTTCTGTTGTGTCTTCATTTTGCTGTTTTGCATTCTGTCTGCTTTACCTTTTTTAAAGTGCCCCTTACATGAACTTGTAAGGGGCACCTTTCACCTGGCACCTTAAAATGTGCTATTGTTGGGAACAAATCCGTTTTACTTATGAAACAATTTATTGAAAAGTGTAAATTTCATTCTTTGGCAGGTCCTGCCAATAAAGTTGCTATTGATCGTCATCTCTTTATCCAGAACTCTTCTCTTGTGTGTGTGGAAGGACATTAATCACAATTGCCATTATCTGTGTGGTCACTGTGGATCTTTACAAGGAGCCGCTTGGGATACAAATAGGCCAAGTGGCTGTTGAATTAATGCCTTTGAGCTTCTGGCCTGACTGAAGATTCCTGTCCACTTGTGTGTGAATTAGCAATTGATTGCTGCCTTATGTTGAGCTTGCAGACAGTGCAAGGGATGGAATTCCTGAGCATGCAGGAAGTCTTCTTCTCTTATCACAAATACATCTTAGACGTTAGTTAGGTAGTTAGTGAAATTAGGAGGAACAACATGCTATAAATTCATCATAATAAGGAAACCTGTTCTTACAAGGCTCTTGCACATTATCCTCCCATGCTCATCTCTTTAATGACTGTTTTCTATCAGTAGTCGTGAATAGAGTTTAGTGTGGATCACTAAATTACCTAACCGATCTTCACATCTCCAGTATGAGTAATATATACAAATACAAGCATTAAGTAGCTAGTATTTCAACACAACAAGGACTTTGTGATCATTTCATGATAATTTTTTTCTACACTGAATTTCAGTTATTTTGAAAAAAAAAACCCACTTCATTAATAATTTTGAGTATAAATAGTTTTTTTTAATCTTCAGATTCAATGACGCTTGTCTCTTCACATTTCCACCAACACAGTTTCTGGGAAATAGGGCCAAATTCTCATTTTTGTGAATACAAAACTGAAATCTTTCAACTTTCATCATTCAAAAATGAATAAATGTAACATCAGCAGTTGTTCCAAACTCAGTGCTATAATAGAGACTTTTTTTTTCATCTGTTTTCCACAATGCTGGCTGAATTTGTTCCTATGCAAATGATACAACTCCAGTAATTGCAGAAGATCGGCAACCAGCCCAACTGAGCAGAGTTCCGTTTGGTTTCTTGGAGGTCAGCATGGCTCTGATGAATGGAGAAATGAAATCACAAACACAGGCTTTAGCACTGCTCTCTAGTGCCACCATGTGGCGATATCAAATCCAGCCTCTGATGTCTAATCGCTGCATCAACAGCACAGAAGACCACTACTGTGATTTATTCATTCAAGGGGTCTGGAGCTGAGTCCTGTCTCTGTTCAGGCACATCAAAATCTGTTCTCCGTCACTTACATTAATGTTACTGGATGCTCTACAATTCACACCCAACTTTACCTTTAAAATTGGCTCACTAATAAAAAAAAGCATGATCAGTACTCTCAGAAGTCCATGTGAACATTAGTTACTTTAATCACTTCTCTTATCGTGGTAATTTTTCCTCATGCTTGATGTGTGTTTAAATGATTCATTTAGATCATAAAATATTCTCTTTTTATTAAATCAGTTGAAAGTGTTTATGGATTTCTAACAATTCTCACTCATTTCATGTAATTAAAAATCAATTCTAACGTAATCTATCTGATCTGTGCAGTTCATAACAGTAAAGATTTATTTCTAAATGAAATTATAATTTTGTAATTCCAATATTTGCTATAACTTGTTCTAATCTAGCCCGCCCCAGCGTTAATACAATTGGATCACTGCTTCTGATCCTTACTCATGCAGAAGTATAATCTATATAAGCTTTGCCAGGCTATCATGTGGAATCATGAGTTAAGTCATATTCCTTTACATACTGTTTATAGAGCAAATCCCTTCACATTGAACCAACATGAGGGATGATCTCCAAGCAGCCAAAAGAAAAAGATTTGTGCTCAAAAGGACACAGTTCTGCTAGGCTTATTTATTTACATATTACTGTATCTGCCTCATTTACAGATAATCTCTTAGCTGTACTGAACAGAAAATCACCTAAACATATTACCCTATGCATTTTAAGGTGTAGCCAGAGATGTCAGCACCCCGCACCTTTACTGTCTTTCTTATAAATAGTCACAGTGTATATTGAGATAATCACTCCTGTAATGAGTCACCAAATTAGGAGGGAATGGATTGTCAGATTAGAGCAGAGCACAGTGCCAACAAAGGGCTTTGGGAGAGGGGAAGTAGGGTTGATGGAGGAGCAGCTGTGGAGGCATAGAGAAGGAAAAGTCAGAGGGAGAAGGGAAGAAAAAAAAGTGTTGGCAGATAGTCTTATTCCCTAATTACTCCCCTTGTTAACCTCTCTCTAAAACTCTCCGTCTGGTTTGTGTGCAGGTCAGCACTACAAAGTGTCTGGATGAAGAGCAGGGACAGATTAATCCCACTTCTCTGTGTTGCTCTGCCTCTACAATAGATTCTTTCCACTGTCAGTTTCTCCTCTTGCTGGCAATACCCTCGATGAACTTTCCCTTAGAACCACTCACAGCTTCCTCTTTTAGAAGGTAATAATCATGTGAGATAGAAAACAGGTTACTTGAATTGCAGTTGCAATCATCCCCACTGTGCAGCTAGGTGCCACGGGCTTTCAAATATTGTTGACATTGTGGACATTCTGCAGTTCAGAGTTTTACTTTCACCTTCTGATATGTGATGTAAAATAGCAATATTGAAGTGAAGTCTAAGGTTAAATACTTCTCTTTTTCTTCAGAGATAAGGCTGTTTTTTGCTCTGTACATCATCATACCTCAGATAGAGTCAAAGTAAATTTTCACTGCAGTCTGCTGAATCACCTGTCATCCACATGTGGCGATCGGCCACGTTAAGTAGGCCTCACAATTGCGTCATAGCCGCATTTTGTTGCGCTCGGTTTTTATTCCATGTTGAAGGTTGGGTTCAAGTAGGAGCTTTCTCCCAAAGATGATTTTCTGGAACAAAAGTATACTGTGTCCAGAGTGTTTCTGTTGCGGGATGTGATCAGAGATAACGGTGTTATCAGCAAGATAGCACAAAAGGTGCACACATATACACAAATGCACGCTGGCTTCTCTACTTCCACCAGGACTTTTTTTTCTCCACACATATCTAGCGCGATGATGATAAAATCTTCTCCAGTGTTTATATTGTTGCGTAAATAAAACTGTATTGGAAAGGTGCCCTTTCAGATATTACTGGACATATAATAAATTGTAAAGGTTACAGTCTTTACATAGCCTGTATCATGGAAGATTAGTTTCCCTGTTGTTTAAAGCACAGCAAATCTTTGCATGTCCTGCTGATGTTAGGCTCAAACAAACAAACAAAAAAATGTCATAAATATATTCTCAGTCACATACAGGCTCTAATTGCTATTAGGGTCCAGTGGTTCACTGATCTTAAAATCGGCAAGCTTAAGTGATCTAAGAGAGCTTAAATATTGTGTAATGGTTGCTACCAGACATGTCAGTTGCTGCATCTCACACAGAGCCTCTCTGTGGGGATTTTGACGTGCATGGTGCACATTTTAGCATTCAAAGCAATACACATCCACGTCATGAGGAAATCAGCTCTCGGTGATGATGCAGGTCAATAGCAAAAGTATGATTCCAGCATACTTGGGCACAACAGTAATATGTAGAAGGGAATCCAACAACTTGTCAGATTCAAAAGTGCACGGACTAAAGCAGCAGTAGTACATCAAACATCCTGACATTTGATGGTACAAACATCAGGACGTCTGTATCTTGAAGGCATTATTGAAACAGACTGCTGAGACTGACAGCAGGAGACTTTCTCAGCATCACTTTGCACTCATCACCGCAGCACCACAAATTTAACTCTGCTCTCTTTGTTGGGAATAACAGTACCTAACCACTGTATACTGAACAGCCTGCAAATATCCTTTAGATGTGTAGATGTGTTATGTGTGTGTATTCCATTATGGGTTTAGTGCACAAGTATAGCTGTTATTTGCTTATTTCTGTGCTTTCTATTTGCAGAGTATTATAATGACAAAATGCAACATATGGTATATTGTATGGATACCCATAAAAAAAATTATTTCTTTCTATAAAATAGCCCAGTTTGTCAGATTCTTTTTGAAGCTAATATAAGTAACATTTTCTCCAATAAACCCATTTGGAGCAAATGAAAACTATACAATATGTTTTATAGAACAACCCCAGATATTGTTTTGCAATTTAATAACTTAAACAGGTGAGCAAAATCCAGCAGATTATTGGTGGGCTTTTTGTTTTTGTTTTTTGTTGTTGTTGTTGTTGTTTTGTAAGCGGAAGAGTTTTCCTGCTCTTTGCAGTGGAAAAGTCAACTTCATCACAACAAATATGTCAGTTCCAGATAGACAGACAGTGAAAAACGCATGGCTATTTAGATCATCTGCTGAACTGCTTTTTGTTTTTTATGCCATTGTACACCCAATAATGGCAACTTACAATACATATTGCAACCAGTAGGAGGAAGCATATGCTTTCCCTCCAAACTTTCTGACCTAGTTTAATGTCTGAGCATCTAGGACATTTTGTTCTAGTCTCATCCATCGTTTCCCCCCCCCTTTTTTTTAACATAAGGTCAACCGTTTCAAGTAGCTCAAAGGCCAACAACAACAACAACACCATATTTTACATTCAAGTGCAAAGCATTTGAAGGGAATGTTATTTCTCAAGTAAACTGTATTTAACCAGGGCTGCATAACATTTTCTAACAGATTTGGAGTCCTTCAATTTTTTAAGTGGCTCATGCTAGTTCAGCAACAATAGCCTATATTTTCTCTACTGGGTACTTCCTTTATATATGACTTTTTACTGTGCAGAAACATGTATGCGGTGTGTAAGAGGAAGAACAATACACACACCCGCACACACATACAATACAGGACTATTGTGGACACGTGTTGAAGCCACACTTTCATTGTATTGTCACTGCAGAGCTCAGAGCGGTGAAAGTAAAATGAGTGAAAGTTTTTGCGAGTTCTGCAACAGAATGATTGTGCTATGTAAAAGCTTATTATTGTGTATGTGTAGGTATCCTTATCAGTGTTGCTGATCAAACAGTGATAACAGTGGAGCTGGATCATGTGGGTGTTTACGTGAAGAGGGTCTGGTGTGATGAGTGCATGTTTTTAAAACTGTCACTTTCTAAGATGTTTAGGTGTGCTTGCAAGTGAAGCCTCAAAAAGCTCAGTGTGAAACGAGGCGTAACGCATATCAAACTGTACATCGCTTTGTTTGTTTGCGTTTGATTCTTACTTTTGTGTGTCGATTTACAAAGATATCCACGGAGAATCGAGCAACAATTTGCAAGTGGTTATAGAGTTCATTGCATTGTATAATTAGCTAACTATTTTATTTTCATGTTGCAATCCTCATTTCCCCCTTGTGGAATTTTTGCAAACCTAAGTCAGTATTCTTTAAAGAGAGAAAAACTTGGAAATTAATCTTTGATGTAGCTGCTAACATAGAATACTAAAGGTCTGTCCATGGTTTGTGTCCAGATCATTCTGTGGTGGCTCACGACTAATTCCACAACAGCAAATGGTCATGAGGACAAAGCTTTCAACAGATGCCCATTTGCTAAATTCCCTGTCCAGGGAAGATATTTAGGCTTCACAAATCTCCAGCACTAAGAGAGGTTCTATGATACCTACCCCAAATGCAGCCAAAGCTGTCAGTAGACATATCCCATAGCTCAACAAAATGTACACAACAGCCACCACTAAACCCATGAAAGGTGTTGCCAGTCAGCCAAAACAGCAGCCTTTGTTCATTCTATCACTAATCTTCTGCAAACCGTAAGGATGAAGCACATTGTGCTTACTGCCTTTATGGTGGCAACGCAGATTAGAGGAATGCAGGGAAATGAGCCATAGGACAAAATGTTGTGAAATTAACTAGTCTGTGTTAACAAAGCCATCTGACATACAACATTCAGCCAAGGAAGCCATTGTGTTTTTGTCAGTAACCCCATGGAGTGTGTGTTTATGCGTGTGTGTCTGTGTCGACGCTTTCTTTCTGCACACTTGTCGGCGAAAAAAACAAAACAGCACAATTACATAACCACAGTCCCAACAGCAAAGGTTAGTGTGCAGTTTTCTTAGATCACAATGAGGATTATTATTGAAGGTGCGTGTTTCTGTCTCTCTCACAGACAACATGTCACTGGTGCATTCGTCATCAGCCTTGCTCCGGCTGCTCTGTAAAGTGAAAGCAGTCACATTCAGAACATCATGTCCTTGGGTGGTTTTTACAAAAGGAAGTGGCTGAAAACCACCTACACATCAGCCTTCAAATTCAGAAAAACATTATAATTGTGTGTCTATTGACGGTGAAAGGTATCTAAGCTGAAAAGATTTTTTTATGACAAATGTCTTAGATTTTTTTAAACCTCGGGTTGATACAGTTAATACTGGCTGTATGAATACTTCCTTTGATAACTCATGAAAACTCTACTGATAATAAGTTTACCTTGAAAAGTAAACTTATGTTTGAAAAAACTACCCAGTGTAATGAAGTATCAGCAGAAGTCTAAATTAGACTGTGGATGAAACCTTTCACCCGATGGGTTTCATCCGGTGAAAAACATCTCAATTTCTGCAGCAACATTCACACGAGAGGGTCAGACTTTGGCATAAACAGTATTTTGCATGGATCCATTCTTCCTTTTATCAGCGGTTCAGGTTTGTGGAGGTGATGTAATTGTGTAATTCACACTTTGGGATCCTTAGTGCAAATTGACATTGTCTAAACACCACAGACTACCTAAGTATCGTTCTTGACCACTGTGTACCTATCGTCTGCACCTGTCGTCTTCGAGCAGGAAACGTGCCATGTTACAAAGCTCAAATATCTCAAACTGGTTTCTTGAACATGACAGTGAGTTCACTGTACTCAAATTCCCACATCTCAGTCCAGTAGAGCACCTTTTGAATGTGGCATAATGGGAGATTCACATTGTGTACAGCCAACAAATGCCGCGGCTGCGTGATGCTATCCTGTATGGACCAAATTCTCTGAGAAATGTTTCCAGTACCTTCTTGAACCTACAAACCTTCCTTAATTCTTCTTGCTATGAAAAATTAAGGAAGGTTTGATGGCAAAACAGGGTCCAACCAAGTACTAGGAAGGTGATAACTGGCCGCTCTGCTCCACCATTAAAGCTTTTTTGCTCAGTTCAGTTGGTCTCTGCAATATATATCCTATTAACATCATACAGCCTCATATTTATATGTTTTCACCTACTGTGCTGTACCTATGTTGATGTGTTTTAGTGAGGGCTCCATGTGTTCAAATTACTATAACTGGTAAATGTGGTAATCTTTTCCCCTTTAATATTCTCTTTTAATTTCAGTTCTCTTAAAATGACACATGAAGATCTGTATACTAAGAAATCCAGTGAGGAAGAGACAGAAGCTTTCTGTGAAACAATGCACTCCTCTAAGGACACACACACACACACACAAAGACTGGTGACTTATCCCAGTTGTCTCTCGAGCCCAGATGCAAATCTACCCAAACAGTAGTGGCACGCAAGCAGCAGCCGTCTGGGCGTTGTGCCAGTCCGCGAAACGGAGACACAGTGTGCCAGGGACAGGTGAGGTCACGCTGTTTTCCTACTCAGCCAGTTTAATAGGCGTGAATTTAAAAAACGGTGCATGTGAGCTGTAAAAAATGGAAATAATACAAAGACGCAGAAGAATATCTGATGACATTTAAATCAGTGCAGATGCATGGCAAAAAACAGGATTATAAAAGTGAGTCTTGCAGTGCACTTTCCATTATTATAAAAGTGCTTAAGGTGCAGATGCCTTTGTTTACTTGTGAAAGCATTTTTCTTTCTTAAGATATCACTCTTTATGTAAAAGAATTGCAAAAATGAGCAATTAAGAAGCAAATCCCACAAAATGACATTTGCTGTATTATGCTGGAATTAGTGTAACAAAGGCTGCGGCAGGATAAAACATTAGAATACTGAACTGGATGTATTTAGACTTGAAATACTGCAGACACTTATGCAATCAACTGCTCACTTGCTGAGAAATGCATTTAATTTGCTTTTTTTTCTGTGTCATATTTGTCATATTTAAGATCTTGGGCATGTTGATTCTTACTCTGGCATGAGCCAGCATGCAATTCAAATGTTTACCTCTAGGCGGCTCACTCCTACAAGATTCTTCATTCATTGCTTTGCAAGGGAGAACTGAGTATTTATGAAGTTTCTTTAATGATTATTTAACAAGCATTATTGATCATTAAGGATATGAATTTATAAATTTATTAAGAGATGAGACAGATTAAAACATTCATTAAAACATGGACATTCTGCCATACATGCACCCCATGGTACAATTAAGCAATTCATATCCATTCATGTTCTAGACTACATATATAATGAAACCAAACAAGCCCAGTTAAATCTGATTATATATTAAGATGGCAATAAGAACAAGAAAATTGTAAGTTTGAAAGAGATTTCATGGTTGTGACATGGATGGCAGGAACCTCATTCCCATTGCTCATGATGGTAGTGCACTAGGTAGGAAAAAAGAGTGAGGCGATTCTTTAATTGACAGACAGATTCAATATAGGACATGAATACACTGTCAGCAAAAATCATCCATAGGCAGTTACGCTGAGATAGATATCATAGTGGGGTTAAAGTGTATATGCCCCTTATTAAAAAGAAGAAAACATATTTTATTCAGAAGTGCAAAAACTATATCAGCGATAGTCTACAGGGATATAGAATAATGTGGTATGGTCAGATAGGTCATCCTTCTCCATATTCTTGACAAGAGGGTGAGTCCATGTTTAGCATACATTAAGAAAATGGTACAGGAACATTTGATCTTTTATGGTGAGGTGATCTAGTGCCTCTGATCTGCTATAGGAGGGTATTTTATTGTTTTTGGTTAAGGTCCACTTGCTCCTTTATTAGAAAGAGTCACTGCAAATCTATACAAAGCTCTTACTGTATCAGCGATCAGCCTATGAAGACAATTCTATGCGAATGGTAGAGGTCTGTTCCACAATGGCAATATTCCCACCCACAGAGTCCAGGAGGTCACTGAATGATTTGATAAGTATGACAGTGATTTGAATCATATCCTATGGTATACATATTCAATAGATGTCAAGCTGCATGAAGATCTGGAAAATTTTGTTCTAGCATCTTAGACAGTACTCCTCATTACCATCATCAAAATACCAGAGCTCCAGAGACTTGGAAAATCCACACCAAGTCATAGGTAAGTTGTTTAGGGGGCCAGATGGTAAGCCAACACCTTACTAGGATACTTTATGTTATGTTTCTGATGTTACTGCGTTGAAAAGAATATTAAAAACATAGGATCTCAGTACAGGTTCAAATGGGTCAGTGCTCTAATGAGTCTTATTCTGCACACCTAATTTATTACAGCTGGGATGCTAAATAAATGCCATCAGCTGGTCATAAAACAGGAAACTGGCACTAACCTGGGCTCAGGACTGGAGGATGAAAGTCAAAAAAGTGGAGTCTTGAATAAATATTCATAACAGCTGTGCTGGAGCTCCTCAGTTTCCAGCTGGAACCACAGGCCTCTAGAGGGCCCACTAATCCTACCTGTGCTACCTGGCACATTGGTCATGTTGTGTCAGTGGTTTAGAAGTTAAAAATCATGCCTATTTTGTGAGGGATTTGATTTAAATTCCTGTTAGATAGGATGTTGCACATTGTATTAAGTGCTTAAATCTTCCCCTCCATACACACAATGTATGCTCTGACAAAGTTGCTTTTATTCCTGACCAAAAGAAAAAAGAAAAAAAGCTTCCACCGGTGCCAGTCACAAATATGTTTCACACACGTGGCCGAGGGCAGGACACTGGTCAGAGTCCAGGTGTGAATGTGTGAAAACGAATGAATATGAAGGAAGGTGTTGCTGGCAAAAATATGCATCCTGAGCAATGTTTTCCTGGTGGTATAAAGGTTGGAAAAACAACTATGGGCCTGTTAATGAACTGAATGTTTGGTGTTAGAGACCTGTGAAACTAGGTTGTACCAGCTTGCCCTCTTCCTACATCCTGGCATGTGCCACACAAGCCAGGTTTCTGCATCTGCTTTAGTTCTCTCACACACCTGTCAGGGTCAAGCTGACCATTAAAAGGCAGACATGCAAACTACAGAAAAACAGAAGATGGATCAAAGTGGACAGTGTGTACCTGCAGTTTTTCAGTAATCCAGGTTCAACTGTCATTTTTCCACATTTACATTTTTTTCAACACCATCAGAAGTGTAAGTGCTCACATTGCAACCTGACCAGTATCTTCACAAGTTAACGCCAGCTTTCAAGGGCTTCCTAACTTGCACACAAACAAACACTGCCTGGCACTGATTTTACAGTTCCCATAAAAAAGCTGCTTTTTTTGAAGATATTAATCTCCCCCAATCTCTTTTAATTTGTTTGGCTTTTAGTGTACCCATAGGAGACTCCTCTCGTTGGCAGACAAATAAGCCCCTGCTTGGACTTTGATGGTGCCAAACTGCTTGGGGGAAACAGATTTTTGTTAAAGCTAAAAGGAGGACTATGAGGCTAAACCGTTTCCCTGAAATCAGCAGACACAGAGAAGACCTCACCAGTTCATACACTGAATTGCCGGTGGAAAACCCCACGGATTCAGTTTCACTTTAGCAGTCTGTTGGGCTTGTCATGTGATTAATACCACATTAGCTAAGATTACACACAGTTCCAGTTACCGTAAATGAAGAGTGGCTGGCTTGTTTATACTAGCACTACAAAGGTATTTGCAAAGATTTTCTTCATGTACAAGGTCAAGGTTAAATGAACTACATCAAATGTAGGTTACACACACACACACACCAACTTTTTGTCTTACTATCAGTTAATGTCAAATTCTACATCAGTCGTTAGATGTTTGTCACGAAAGACAAAATGTTCAGATGAGAAAGTGTACATACTCATGGATCACTGACCCATCAGTGCTTGGTCAGGCGAGAAAGAGCATCGTCTCCTGTCTGTGAAACAACCATAAATACTAAATACATTGCATCTGTTTATTTAAAAGCTTCATTATATATCACACATAGTGGCAGCCCTAGAATGGTTCCACATGATGTTTTTCAATGAATTTTATCACTCAGCTTAAAAGGTGCTAATGGAGGTAGAATCACGTTATTTTCATCACAGGAAGCAGAGCCACCCTGGGCTGGGTCGTTCAGAGAGGGTCGTTTCACCACAGTTCTTGATTATTCTCACAGATAGGGGAAGTTTGTGGTCACAGAAAAGTTACCTCAGTGCTTCAGTGCCTCACATCTACTGGGCGTGATGAGAAAACGCGTCTTTGAATGTCACTTCACTGTCACATGGTACACTTCTGCATTTCAGGGAGGTATAAAGCCTGAAGAGGTTATTCTTGTGCTCACAGCACGCCAGTGGTGCAACGGAACAGAAGGTTGAGTAAGCACGTTGTGTAGTATTGCTTAGCATTTTGTAAAATAAGTTATTCCCAAGGCGCATTTCTATTTTTTTCTTTATTTGGTTTATGGTGCACCGTACTTTCAAAAAGCTTTCGAAAAAGATAGAGCTGTACACATTCACATGAATTCAACTTACAAAATTTTTTTTTAAAAATTGACTTGAAGCTATAATTCTGATTCATTAAGGTTGATTTTATTTTATCAAATGCTGTGAAAGAAGAGTAAAATAAGCTCTTTATTTATTTTTGTTTTTTGAAAGAACAGATTCTTTTGCAAGAGAAGGCAGCCAGCTGAGAAGGAAAACACTATAGCTGATGTGTTTGCATCGGTGTTTGTTTGTGCCTATGCCTATGGTTTTGCTGACAGGAATCTATGCGTCCCCCCCCCATTGTGTGATACATTAAGTTTGTTGCCTGTTTGTAAGTTCACGTATTTGCACATTTCTGTATCCACCAGTAAAAACTGCACTACACTACACTTTAACCTCTGGGACAAAAACAGCCCCATAAACAAACTCCTCAAATCAAAATTTCTCTCCGCTGTTTTTTATTCTCCGCACAGATTGCAGCTCTTTTATCATTTACCACCCTGCTAAAAGCCTCTTTTAGACTTCTGCATAAAGAGAATGTAGTTGTATAACTTTGTTTAACTACTGCCTTTGTGCCAGAACAGCCACTGGAGAAGTGAAAGGGTGTAATTTGTCAGGCAGTGAGGCAGCTGGCATGCAGTTCAAAAAACACACTTCATGTTTTGTATAACAGTGTTTCATAAAGTAGCACAGACCTTAAGCAAAAGGTCTAATAGCATAAAGAAAATCTCTTTCATTTTGTTACATGAATACCGGCAGCATTTTTTCATAATTTACTGACACATTAATGAAAAGTTGTCAAAACATACACTATTCTATACACTACTTTTGTTTATACCATACACACACACACACACAAATAAAACATGTTGCCCAGAAACAAGAATCAGCATATGGTTCTTGTTATGCTGCTTTACATGAACACATCTCTCAAACCTGTCGTTAGGCAGTGTTCAATCTCCATACCTGTGAAGCCAGACTGAAATGTCATCACTTCAGGATTACCACTTGAACTGGGCGTCGGCGTAGCCAGCTCAATCCTGCTCAGCCCTGTTGTGATCTCAGCTGGAATAGCAGGTGAGGCATGCTGTGTCATAATGTAGACACACAGGGTCACATACAGTGCAAACATAAAAACACAAACAGGGACGTTTTTTTTAAGAAATAGTCACAACACAGCTCTCTCTGTCCCTTACGTTTGGTGTGGACAGCCTATATTATTTCCTACCTTGAACTTATTTATGAGTTAAAATAATTTCTGCTTCATAAACAACATTTTTGGGGGAGGGTTTTTTGTTTAAAAAAATCAGAAGATTTGATTATGTAAGACAATCTTTTGTGTATCCATTATTTCTGGAACTTTTTCTTGCAGTAATTGTTTTGTACAAACACACACAAAAACATGTGGAGTTTAGGGTTCACACCTAAACTTGCATAGAAATTGGAACTCCAAAATGCACGCTTATTGCACACACACACAGACACAGACACAGACACACACACACACACACACACACACACACACACACACACACACACACAAGCCATGTTCTCACCTGCTGCTGCACTGGTCTTGACTGGCTGGAACAGTCTTAGCAGTGGTTGAGTAGTCCCCCTCCAGGGAGACACTAGTAATTGGTCATTTGTTTTTTCACCTGTCTGGGGACATTATGTAACTTCAGCAAACTGGCAGCAAGGTCACAAAATCTCATTTGGGGGCAAAGATTGGTCCCTAATGTACCCACTGTTAGTAAGACAGCTCTGCTAATGTGGTTATGCAACGGTTTCCTTGCTGTGTTTCGTTTTTTTAAATTATGATTTAAAAATGTAATAAAGTGTAAACACTCACATCATAAAACACATGTGTGCAAGTTTGCTGGAAGATAAACTCTGTAATCCAGCAAATGCAAACTGTGTCATAAAAAAAAAGTGGATATACTGTATTGCTCAATGGCTTTAAGAGTGTTTCAAAAAAATAATGTTTATCAATGCAAATCCTAAATAATCCCTGTGATGATTGGATTGCACTAGTTCTAAGAACTGTACGCTGATAAGTGAAGAATATCAGCTCGTTTTTGGTTTGTAGCCTCTAGTAAAATATATTGCCTGAATTCAGCTGTTATACTGTCTGGTAGGTCATACAGTGTTTTGGGATCTAGCAACAAGCGCTGGCCTACTTGATAAAGAACTTCATCATTGCTCATCAGTTAAAATAATGTAATACACTGTCTTGAGTTTCCCCTCATTTCTTTATATTTTAGTAGGAAAATTGGTGCAATGACTTATTGAGACACAAACAAACGCAAATGGAAATGTATGAGACAATCATACCGTTATTCTTCTTGAACTCTCCCATGCAAGCAAACTCTCATGTAATTTGTTTAAGTAAAATTCAGGAATAGTTCTCTAGACTTCTTTAAGAATTACAAGAATGTCTGTCTCCTTGGAATACAGTATTTATATATCAGGGTGGCTCGAGACTATTGCACAGTACTGTATCTAAATTCTTAAAGTGTAACAGTGGCAAAAAGACTTACCTAATGCACTCATTCTGCAATGGCTGACTGGAATCTCAGCACACAGTTATGTAAGGCATTATGCTAACCATTTTCCCACACCTTAAAATATGTCGCAAAAGGGTTGATTACGCTTTCGTTCATTTTGCACACTGAGTAAACAGAACTATTGGTGCAAAAAAAAGAAAAACACAGACTTACATTCTATTTCTGTCATGTTTGCATTTTTTTTCATCAGTATTGCACCAACAACTGATATTCCAAGCATTGTGACATCTTAAGCAATATTTGTAATTTGTGTTATCAAGGGTGAAATATTATTTTCTTCTACCAGAGAAAAAGAATACCACTAACTGCACAACTGCTCCAGGTGGAGTGGCGCCTGCCTCAGGGGCCCACGAAAGACAGTGCAAAGTCGCATCAGGTATCAGGCAGGCTGTCTGTCCAGTTGCATTCCCAATTAATATATCTCAGAATTTTTTCTTTTAGACCACCTGTATAATAAATAATGTCAGAACTGTCTTCAAGCCAAACCAACCTCCATATAAATGAGCCCTTCTAGACAAGGCGTCCTTGTCCATGTTTTAATGTACTGACCATGGCAAAGACTTCTACCTCCTGTTTGTGGCTCTACTCAGCAAACTGAAGAAGGGCCAGTGGTATAAACCGACTAGAAGACCCTGTGTTTAATATCCTGGAAGTGAGAAAAGACTGGAGTAAGCGCTCCAAATCAGCTTTAAATCACCAGTGAAAGCCATCTTCTTATTCTCTTCTTCTTAAATGATGCTTTTTTTTTAACTGTACCTCTGACCCCTTCTCTTTTCAGTTCTGTCCTCTCAAACTAAGCACTTGTTTTGAAAATTTTCCTCCATGGGAGGTTTTTGAAGAAGGCTTATGAGTTCCTGTCAGTCATAAAGCATTGTGAATGGGTGAGCAGCTTTTACCAGACGCATACAGGGTTGTTAGCTGTCAGTTTCCCAGGACTTAACCCAGGAGGAGTACGAGTTAATAAGGGCTTAGAGGTGGGACACTGTCGTTTTAGGTAGGGCTTGAATGTCCTAGTCAGAATGATGCGGAACTGAACAATAACCTACTGTTGTCATGCATGGATGTGCACATACCACAGAAAACACTTTTAACTAGCGTTGTGTATTAAAATTACATATATATATAAATTCCTGAGTCAGGAGTATATAAATATTCTCACAAACATAAATGCACAAAGTTGTAGCATGGCGCTTCAGATGAACAGGGCTCACCCTACCTGTTCAGCTCACCAAGGCCAGGCTGGAAAATGCTTTGCGTCACATGCAGTTTCCTCTCATAAAGGTTGTTTTGCTCTAAACCCTGATATACAGCACACAATTCATTTTGAGCTACTCTGTGCAACATGAATATCCGTAGAATAGATTTAATTTAAGTTCAGCACCTTATTTTACGTTCCACACTTTTTCAGGTTTATGAATTTTTGAGATACATGTTGAGATTGGGCTGTAATATGTTTATTTAATATGTAGATGTTTTTTGAGATGTTACCTGTGCCTCCCCATTACGCGGAAGGAAATTGCGAATTGTCAGTGACAGACCCCTCTCCCTAGTCTCATAACTTAATGTGGCAAGCCACAGATGCCAAAGGACACCTTGTGCATAAATGAGCTACCCCAGTGGCTTTCTCTGAACAGCCTTAATTAACACCAAGTAAGAGTGTGCTGGTTGAGCTGTTGCACACAGTGTGCAGAGGGAAAAGTACAGGAAATGAGATAAATATGGTTATGCTGAACAATGTGCTGAATCCACTCACTGTCAGTGCTCCATATTGTTCAAGTCTTATCACTGAGAACAGTATTGTTGATGCGTTTTGGGCTTTTTTGTTTGTTTGTTTTTTATTGTGTGGTACCCTAGGGTTGGATATAAAAAAACAAAACTGTACTATCTCTGTTTTATCGATCGCCCCAGTTGTTCCCCTATATGATCTGCTGTTTTTAGAGTAGCTGCCTGAGACATGCAGCGCTATAATGAAATCTGATCTAGTCAAGGAAGTGAAAGGGCAGGGCTCACTTACTGTTTCCTTGTAGTAAGAACATTTGCTTGTTTTTTTCCCCCCTACAGATCAGTGCTACTTCTATAATATCACCAAATAGTGTACTCATAAATTTTAAATTATAAAAATATTGGCCTGTGTAAGTAGATTTGGAATTCTTTGCCAGTGTTTGGAGCATGCAATTTTTTGGATTTTCTACGCATCCTATGCTATTGCAAGTTATGTTTAAGACATTATTCAAGTGCTTAACGGAGTGTGATGTTTTGTGGAAGAATCAAATATAAAATTGTGTAAATACATACATCAGAATCCTCCATATCAAGCCTTGAGAAGAAAAGATATTAGAGTTATGTTCATTTAATTGCATCAATGCCATTAATAAGCAGTATATTTCACTTTTTCACTATATCTTTTAAATCATTAAATTTTTCCTTTTCAGTTTTATAAGCTCATGAAATACTTCACTGACAGTGAATAAAGACTAAACACAAGACAGAACAAGTCTTTCACTAATACAGTTTGTCAATGTAAAAATGTCAGCCTTGCTTTCCTGGAAGTCAATTATTAATCAAAATGCTTTCCACAGAAAGCTGACCTCACCCCCTAATAGAGCAATAACATCATGTCATAACTGCAAAACTGAAGAAGCTTCATCATGTCATAATGTTTTTGCTGAGGTTAGTTTCATTAGTCTGGATTTACGGATCTATTTGGATCCATATTTATGCATGTTAAAACATACAACAAAACACAAGATTGTGTCAGACAAGTTCAAACAATTGCTGTAACAACATTGGCAAAGTCACGTTCAAGCTCCAGGAACAACTCTGTACTTAAAAGGAAATTCTTCAACACGCTTTGTATTTGTGTGTGTGTGTGTGTGCACGTGTGCGCACGTGTGTGTGTGTGTGTGTGTGTGTGTGTGTGTGTGTGT
>VVHJ01026646.1:1813-18792 GCA_015107715.1 Tylochromis polylepis
TCCACTGAGGCCTTAAGTAGCGTGGGAGCAGTCAGTGATGATGGATGGCAGGTGAGTAATCATCCATGACAGGTGATGACTGAGGCGTGAACCAAGGCCAGACTCCACCCTGGAGATGAGGAGCAAAGGAGAGACCACAACAAACAGTCCAGAAAACCCTGGGACCATGACAGTAAGTGTTCAGTCATCTATCCAAATTATTGAATTCACATGTTCCAATCACTTCCATGGCCACAGGTGTATAAAATTAAACACCTAGGCATGCAGACTGCTTCTACAAACATCACAGTGCCACCAGTCCAGCCGTGAAATCTCCTCGCTACTAAATATTCCACAGTCAGCTGTTAGTGGTATTATAACAAAGTATAAGTGATTGGTAACGACAGCAACACAGCCACGAAATGGTAGACCATGTAAAACCACAGAGCGGGGTGAGTGGATGCTGAAGCATGCAGTGTGCGGAGCTCACCAACTTTCTTCAGAGTCAGTCGCTACAGACCTGGAACTAAGGGGTTGAGCCCAGGAGCTGGACTCAACCCCTTAGTTACAGTGAAAGGAACTTTTAATGCTTCAGCATACCAAGACATTTTGGACAATTTCATGCTCCCAACTTTGTGGGAACAGTTTGAGGATGGCCCTTTCCTGTTCCAATATGACTGCACACCAGTGCTCAAAGCAAGGTCCATGAAGACATGGATGAGCGAGTTTGACTGGCCTGCACAGAGCCCTGACCTCAACCCAGCAGAACACCTTTGGGATAAATTAGAGCGAAGTCTACGAGCCAGGTACTTGTCAAACATCAGTGTCTGACCTCACAAATGCATCTCTGAAGAATGGTCAAAAATTCCCCAAAACACACTCCTAAACTTTGTGGAGTTGAAGCTGTTTTACCTGCAAAGGGTGGGCTGATGTCATATTAAAGCCTGTGGATCACAAATGAGATGTCACTCAAGTTTATATTCCTGTGAAGGCAGATGAGTGAATGTAGTATTAAACGTAGTCATACAGTGAAAAAAAACATGAATGTAAAAACACTACTTAAAAAGTGATTATTATATTTAATGGACAGTGTGGCCACAGTGGTACTGATCGCTTAGAACTTTTTGGCAACAAAGCAAAAAATAGTTGTTTTCCCAAGATGTCAAGCTGTTCTTTAATGAGAGATTTTGTGAGAAATGCTGCTGCTTGCTGCTTCAAAATGCAGGATATAGCCAAAGGTTGTTTTGGTGACGCCATGTAGTGTAGAAAATCTTCTGAAGTGAAAACTTTCCACATCCAGTTCCATTACAAGCACATAAACCAACAGTAACAGATACTGAGGATCATATGACTTTTTAAACTACAGAGCAACTGCTAAAGGGCTTTTTTTTAATTAAAGAAATCTAGCTAGAGAAATCTATAAATCCATAATCAAATTACTCTGAATTGCCAGAACTGACCCTCATAGTTGTCATAACTATGACTGTATGCATCACAGTACATGGATAAAGCACACAGATGAAAAGATGGACCACTGGTCCTACCTTTAATATTAGCTTACTGCTGTTTGCTATTTGAAATAACAGAGAGATGCAATTAGGCTAAAAATGAGCTTATTGGCTGTGAGCCATCAATGATAAACAGCCAAAATGAAGAACATAACAAATCAGTGAAAACTAGAGGAAGTGGGCTTTCAAGTGATTAAAATGTGGGGGGAAAACAGAATTGCAAAATGCATTTTATAATTTCGAAATGTGTTTGATTATTGGATAAAAATTGAGTTGTCAAGCTCTTTATTTTGCCTCTGCAAGCAGCACACGTGTGTGTGTGAGAGAGAGAGAGAGAGAGAGCGAGAGAGAGAGAGAGCGAGAGCAAGAGAGAGAGAGAGAAAAACACACCTGGAGACAACACTCCAGGTCCTGCCCCCTCCCCCCAGCTGTCCATCACTGCCATCCAGGTGAGAAGGTAATTGAGGAGATTCTGTCAGAGCAAAGCAGTGGCCTCTGACAGCATTTAGAGCACACAGAAAATGTACCAGACTGCCAGAGGTGGTTTGACGGCATCTGTTCAACATACCTTCCGACATCATGAATACCGGTGCCTCCAGAAAAGACTACGCAAAGCAACATAAAGAAAAAAAGAGTTTTTCTTTTTTCGATTCAACTCGCTAAAACTACTTCTTAGTTGTGTTGCACAACCAGGGAAATGTTTTCATCCCTTTCTTACACATTAAGGCTCAGAGCCACAGTAACTTCCAAGACTGAAATCTCGTGCATTACTGAGTCAGTTGAGACGTACAGGAGGAAAATGAGAATGTGTGGCAGTCCTCATAAGCTGGGTCACACAACAGTGCACCACAGTGTTGGTAAGATGAATGACCTTAAGATTTATTTCCGAAGGAATAATCCTTTAACTATATATCCAGTCCAGAAAACCTGTGTATTACACTCATATTTGGATGTTTGTTCTTTGCATGATTTATGTCCAGTGCAAATACTCACAGCAAATGCTGGAAATAGTGTGCCCTTTATGTGGCACAGCAAGCGGGGGGGGGTAGCATATGCAGGAGACTGCAGCTTGCATCCTGTCACAATGCAACAGTTAAGGAAAACTTTAAAAAAAAAAAAATAAATAAATAAACCAAATTTTTTTTAAGTGGTCTTATCTTAACCAGGCCATAAAAATCTTCAAGAATTTTTAAAAATGTGCGCTCTTCTGCAGGCGAGTCCAGTATCAGTACTGAAACCTATATTTCCTCAGCTGGCAATCTCCTTAAACAAAGAGCTATTTGAGGCACTTTAAAGGAAGAATACTGAATATTTATGGAGGTAAAGATTTTCTTTAATATTTATGATTTTTAAACAAATGGTGCAGAGTGCAGTGGGTGAATATTTCCCACATCAACACTGTGTTATTTTGGGACCTTTAAATAGTAATACAATCCTGTGGTGTTTTGAATAAATTTCAAATGTGATTAAAATTGAAATATCAATATGCTACAGTATGATCACATTTTATTTTTCACTTTACATCCCGACAGTCTGGTTTTTGAAATTGTAAATATAGAATGAAGTAGGCAGAAGAGTCTGAGTCTGGGCAGCTACACCAAAATGCCATACCTGCTGGACCTCCAGGCACATTCAAGGAGCTGAGCTGAACCTGCAGGAAGTATGAAAAAGACTTTAAAATGTGCAGTGTATGTGTTACTCAGACTCTTTTAAAAGCATAGCCCAGCATTCCGAAGAAATTGTGAACTGTCTACACTCTCCATACCTAGTGGCTTTCTTGAGAAAATTAGAATTAGAAATAGGTTTGACCCTTTTGTGGAAGAATATCCAAAGAGCTAAAGGTATAAATAAATAAAGAAGGCAAAGCCTGAGGTTTCATTTCATATCTCCCCCAAAAACCACCCGCAATTAATTTGCAGCAGTAATGTGTCGGTGGGTTCAGACTGGAATTATTCATCCGGTGGTAAATATTTGTGCGCCGCATTAGTGATGTTTTTGTCCAGAAGAAGAAAACAACCTCCTCCTGCCTACCTAATGTGGAGCTAAGGACGTTTTAGAAAATGCATTTCGCTGATAACCTTTCTTGTCTCAGTGAATGGATAAAAAAAAGAGAGCGAGAGACTCAACAGTGTCATCAGGTCATACTAAGATGGTTTCCCAGATTTAATCTTGACGTTACAACAACGGCCATAAAGAGGTCCCTTTACAGCGCTGATGTCCGTGTGTGTGCAGATGGCAAAGTGTTTGGTGTCAGAAGGATTGTGACACCATAGACCAGAAGCCAAAAAAGCATATTGCAGCAGCTGGTTGTGTGCTGTTCATCACCATTCTCCCTCTGGGACTTTGACAGTCATTTTCCTCTCCGTCTATTTTTATAGTTGGTTTGAGGGAGGTTTGCTTAACTAGATTAGAACTCTGTTTTAATCCTTTTAATACAGCGAATCCCATCTCAAATCAAAGTGCTAAAACCCTACACTGCACTGGCATTTCTGCCACCATCGTTATTTCTTTTTAATTATTTTTAATTTTCGAAGAGAACAGGCTGTCAGCCATCGCAGCCCGCTTTATTTGGATAGGAGGGATGGATACACACAGGGATTATTTTAGTTAAGACAGCACAACAGCCAGGAATTAATCCCTCCATTAACTGGATTGTGTTACTACTTCTCCCCTGTGGCCCTGTTTCCTAAACAGAGGGTGGCCTGGTGATGCACGGATGCCTGATGCATGTTGTGTTTAATGGTCATTAGCAGCACAATGTGGATACATAAAGAACCCTATTCATTATCAGGGACCGAACTGCAGAATTATTCAAACTAATGTCGCATGAGCCATTATTGGGACAATTATGCAAGTCGATGCTTTTGATTTGATTCGTAAGAGATCGAGGTCGTGTTAAGCAGTTGGTTGATTTGCTCTCCGTGTTGTAATGCCACAGTGTGCAAATGTCTCTGGGGACTTATATATATATATAAAACAAAACAGAAGGTTGTGATGAGGTCTCGCTGCTGTATAAAGTTTATAGTGGTAGTATTCACGCTGATCTTTGATCTCTTTTTTTAAGAGAGCTCGACTTCCTCATTCAGAGCCCGGAGAATGGTGGGGCTTCTCGTCTTGCCTCCCCAACAGCTGTTCCTCTTTCATAACCAATCTTTTCAATCCTTTCCTTCCTTCTCTGACAGCTCAGCAGATTTAAGAGAGATTGATAAGGACTTCAGTAATCAATACCGACTTATACATGACGTCGAGTCAGCAGTTAACTTTGAGACAATGAGGAATTGATACAGCTTTGGCAGCGCATCACACCCGTCACGTGGATGTCAATTCAATAGACAGTGTATTTTAAAAGAATACAATGCCACTAAGCTTTGAGTGAACTGGGAATATCGCGCGTGTACATGGTGATGGTGAGCTGGATTTTATGGCATCCATGTTTTGGCCTCACCACGAGTGAGGACTGAACACAAAGACCATCAGTGCTCATCAGTTTTGTGGGAGTTTGCTCATTTATTTAAGCGTTTTTTGGGGGTCAGTAATGGTTCTCTGGGAAATGTTTAGGGACCATCAAAGCGAGAGCAGTTCACCCTGAAGGCGGGACATGAACATCAGCACAACGTTCAATATCAATCCATACAACACTGGTCAAGACATTTTAGTTAAGCGTCAGTCTTGTGGCGGCATTAGCAGAAAGGGCACCTCCCACTCTCCAAGGAAGTAGGATATGATGATGATGTCTGAGGGCAAACATATAACTTTGGGGGTTTTTTTTGTGGCAGATGCTGCTCTATTACAAAGGACACATGACACCTGCTGAACATGAATGTCAGTAAAAATCATGAGGATCCATTTCAGATCTGCTGAGGTCTTCAAGGCTAAAGCGATCATATATGCTTGTGTGGAGAACTTGTGGAAATATCACAACGACAGCACTAACCGTGCTGAGCCAAGACCAATTATCTCCAGTCACGGCGCAGAGTTGACCTGTGACCCTGAATCAATACACCTATTCTTGTAAGCTTGCGGCACTAATGGATATTTTCTCCTCCTTCATCTTGCACGTGAATCTCGAATGGTTGTCAGATCCTTCTGACTAATGACGGGCTGTAACACTCTGATATTGTAACTGCTGCTTATATGAAAGTAATAAAGACACAGGAAACGTGAGGTGTCAAGTTGAGGGATTTATTAGAGAAGGGTGGATATAAAGGTATCGTATGCAGGGAGTTCTATTCTCTGAGCAAACCACAACTAGTCAAACCTCTCTGTCTATATTATACGCTACACAACTTCCAAACAAGGTCATCATAGTTAGTGACATTACCATTCAAGAAAAGAGGTTTAAAAAGGCAATACAATAGACCATAAGTGTGCTTTGGTAAAAAAAAACAACACTATATGGATTATTATTAATATTATTATTATTATTATTATAATCATTGGGAATGAGGGAACTACTCGGATGCTGACACTTCCAGGTATTTTAAACATAAGTTATTCCTAGCACTACAGGTTAACATTCAAATTGAAAAAAAAAAAAAGTCATCAAGGATCATACCACCACTGATATCCTCCACTGAGAGCAACTCCTTTACTGAACCATGTAAGATTTCCATTCAGACTGTTTAAGTGTGTATACAAGCAGCCAGTCAGTAGCACATTAATGATACAGCTAGAATATCAACTGCCACAATGTATTTTATTTTTTTAATGCCTCACTTCCTCCTCTGATATGTTTCTTTCCCCTTTTTTTTTTTTTTTTTTTTTTTTTTTCTTCTTCTTAGAAGGAGTCCATGGCCTTGAATTCACTGAGGGCCTGGACGGGGGAGATGTGTTTCTTCTGGGAGCCTCGTCGTACACGAGTCTGGCATTCCTCGGGCTTCTCCCTTTTTACCAGAGGCTTCTTCTCGGGGGCCTTCATGCGCCAAGACACAACGGGCGAGTTAACAGCCGCCGTTCCGTACACCTTCTGGTACTTGGTGGAAGCTACGTAAGATGCCTTTACAGTCAGCACCACTGCATTCATTAGGTTCTTGGCCGCTTGGATCAGGGAGGTGGCGCTGTCCAGCTGAAGAGGGTACGATGAGTTGGAGCGGAAAGAGAAAAATATGAAGTTATATCAAAAGTCAGTTTGTATTAGAAAAAAAAAGGACAATAATTTTCTTGCCTTAAACAACATTGAAACATATTAGCTACAGTATTGTACAAAAGTCTTGAGCCACCCTCATTTCTTTTTAATTTGCTAGGAAAAATGGGTGCAGTGAAATGCAGTATCTACAGCAGAGTTAAAACGGAGTTTGCACAGTTCTATCGAGCCAGAAAAATGTATTATTTGAACTTTTATTTTAACACTGCCTGAACTCTCCTAAGCAAGCTTTGGGGTAACTTCTTTAAGTCATCTTCAGGAATAGTTCTCCAGGTTTCTTGAAGGACATTCAAAGCTCTTCTTGATGTTGGCTACCTTCTGTTCTCTGTCAAGATGATCCCACACTTCTTCAATAATGTTGACGTCCAATTCTCTGGGGAAGAATTTTGGCTTTTTTTGTACACAGTTTTTCCAATCTATTTATTTTTTGATTTTATTTTTATAATATATCTGTAATTCACCTTTTTCTCGCTGACCTTTGTGCTGCTGTAACTAAATTGAATTTCCCCAGTGTGGGATTAATACGGCCTCTCTCTATTTCTATGATAATGTTCCATTGTGTGTTTTTCTATCAAGGTATTTTACTGCACTGGCAGAGTGTTTGGGACTATTGTCATTCTGAAAAATGAAGCTGTTGCTAATCAGATGCTTTCTAGATGGTTTTGCATGGTAGATCAGAATCTGATGGTACCTTTTTGTGTTCATAATTCCATCAATTTTGACACGATCCTGAACACTGCTGGCTGAAATGCAGCTCCAACTTGAACCAAAAATTTCACATTTGGATTCATCATTTCATATGACCTGTTACCGCAAAATTTAAGTCTAGTTCTTACACAATCGTATCTCAGACTTTTCTCCCTGTTTCCATTTCTTCCCTCCTATTTCTTAAGGACATGACTTACAGATACTGTTCATCTGCTGTAGATTTTGAGGTCCTTTGGACAATTCTGTCCTCCACTTGTCCAGTTTCCTCAGATTTTTTAAGGCCACACTACACATCATGTGCCAAGTTTTTGGCTCAAAGCTCCCTGGGAATCACCTTGTTGTTGCAATACATGTATTGTGTGCCTGTCAAACTCTGTTATCTATCCATTTTTCATGGATTCAGCTAAAGACAAGGGACCAAATGATGTGTTTTTGTGACAGGCTACTAGTAAGAAAGTGAAAAAGATAGCAAAGAATGAATTTTAAATTGTAAGTTGTCTGTTATGTTTAGACAGAACATTGCTTCATCCCTTGAATTAGGTGCCTTTTTTGCTTGCATGATTCAGTGTTAAGTGGTTCAACAAAAATTGCTTCTTTAAAAATGATAAGGTACAAGGACTGGACTAGAAGTTAGTGAAAAACAGCAAATGACCACAGAAAAACTTTCAAAGCCTGGAGAACTATTGTTCAAAACCAATTTTTAAAAAAAATCACAATAAAGTCTGGCTCCTTGGAATCAAAATATGAAGAAATGAAGGGTGACTCAAGACTTTTGCACAGCACTGTAGATACAAAACCTAGAAGGTCTGTGCCGCAACCGGCAATTAGAGAGGATAAAAACACGGCTCTCACTATATGACATCTTATTTTAGCAGTTCTTAATTAGCAGAGGCAGGGGTCAGGTGCACCTCTGTCTCCGTCTGTTTTGTTTGGCTGACATTTAAGGGTCGTGGCCAGTGGGCCTCCTCCTACATCACACTGAGACGAGTCAACAGTTTAGATTTAATGAGTGTGGACTCCAGCTGGCCACCATGAAAAGGTTAAAATCTCAGCAGGGCTTGCATATCTCATGTGAGACAAACATTAGAGTCCTGAGAAATGAAGAAGTGTATCAACCCAGGATGCGGGGAAATCCAAAGCAAAGATAAAAGTCAAGTTTGTTTTTATTTGGCTTCAGTGAAGCAGATCTTTTTTTTTTCCCCTGATAAAATAAAAATTCATAAAAATTGGTCAGTAAAGAGAACTGCAGGGCTTAGATTTTATAGTTTAAAATGTGTTTAGAGCCCACAAATGCTGTACGAATGATGACAGAAGAGACTCGTATACCAACTTTATTTTATAAGTTATACAAATGATATTGTTTAGTTTAGAAAGGTTTATAAAATTGTGCATTGTTGTAGTTTTTATTAGTATTACTAATGAAACCTAACCAAAAACTGAATCAATGGAAAGCTTAAAAATATTGAATTAATTCCGATCTTTAATCAATAAAAAATAAAATAAAACAAATTATGAGCAAGTATTAACATCTGACTGCTATATTTCTATTCAATGAAAAAAACTTCTCTGACGGATGAGACGTTTAAATGTTAAATGCAAACAACATGGGATAACTGTCTGATTTTGGAGCACTGTTAGGAGTTCATGAGGCATGAACACTGCAACTGGAGAAAAGCCCGTGGTGCATATTTCAGGTATTATTAGATGGCAATCGGTTTGAAATAATTGCATCAGCCATAATCTACATGACCCTTTAGCTCATCTTCCAAGCTTCATTATGACCTTGAACAAAAAGATTTGCCCATCCACAGCTCGGAGCGTAACAAAGGTCTTAAATGGATCAAGTCTAGTGAATCTACGCTTAAAGCCTATCTACAACATCAGTGATAGTGAAGCACTTACCCCAGACACGATGAGCTCTCCACCCAGATTCTGGACCTCAGCTTTCACCTTGCTGCAGATGTTGAGCTGATGACAGTACAGGGCAATTCTCTGAAGGTAAGCCAACAGATCCTGCTTGCACGCTGAATCAGGGCACTGAATGGAAAAGAGGTGCAAAGACACATGCAGTCAATATATGATAATCTAATTTACTTTCAGTGGCAATTTGACTTTAAATTAACAGCAAAAAAAAAAAAACCCCGACAGTTTTTCAGACTTTGGGTTAAACTTTTTCATCTTTAGCCTCCTCACACTGACATCTGTGCATCATAATTCAGAAATTCTGCAATACAAAATAAAGAGATGTGCCCAGAAAATACACTATGTTGATGCAATAGCTTCCAATGCAACGGATATAGGCAGACTCACAGAGAGAATTACACACATCTTCCTGCATCATTGCAATGATGTGTAGAGACATACAAATGTGATTATTGCATCTACAGTGGGGGAAATAATTATTTTATCCCCTGCTGAAGCTGTAAGTTTGCTCATTACAAAGAAATGAACAATCTCTAATTTTATGGTTTATTCAATGAGAGGAAAATCAATCTATAAATTTTGTGGTTTTTTTTCTGGAATTTTGGTTGATATTCTGTCTCCATTAAAATGAAACTAAAAACTTAGAGACTGTTAATTTCTTTGCAATGAGCAAACTTACATATTCAGCAGGGGATCAAACAACTATTTTTTCCACTGTATGAAGTGTAATTTGTATACATGAAATAGACATGGCTGGAAATGTTTTTACATTTTGATCCGGTCAACGGCACTCAAAAGGCATGGAAAAATCATCTTAGGACTTGTTTCAGACATTATTGCCAAAATCTAAGTCTATGCCTATCGCAGAACTACCATCTGGATTTAAAGTTTCCCCCCAAAAAATAATTAAGATCCAAGTTCTCCATCAAACTTTGATTGGAGAACTTGTAATGGTGTCTGAAGTTGAGCCGGTTTTAAAATATAACACCAAGAAAAACAATCCTAATAAAACCAAACTAAAAAGTAAAAACAGTGGGGTTCCGGCGTTTTTGGTCGCTAATTACACGTCTTTGCATGGAGCACGAAGGCTGTTGCTCAACATTATTTTTTAATTTTTCTCCATTGTTAGTTGTTGCAGGCATGAGTTTCAAAGGCAAGTTGAGTTGCACTGCAGGGTGTCAAACACATTAATTTTACAGGAAACAAATTTGTCACAGCATGTTGCACAAGAGGAAAGCAGATCAATCCACAATGAATGGACACAATATTTCAAATCCCAGAAAGATTTGCTTCCACAGCAGCCTTTCTTCCCCTATGGCCCACTTTTTTTT
Organism: Tylochromis polylepis; assembly: GCA_015107715.1. Taxonomy (NCBI): domain Eukaryota; kingdom Metazoa; phylum Chordata; class Actinopteri; order Cichliformes; family Cichlidae; genus Tylochromis; species Tylochromis polylepis. The sequence continues at coordinate 12,406 of VVHJ01026646.1, forward strand.
TCTTTTTTTTTTTAATCAGAAGTTCTGACCTGGTCCTGCTGGCCTTTGTGCTACTTCAACAGGAGAAAGACCAATCATACAGAGCAGCAAATGGACCAACAGGGAATAAGAGGACAGCCTCCTCAGGTATCCTACTATCACACAGTTTGCCCCTATTATTCCATCTGGAAGCCATCCAGGAGTCAGCTATGGCCCACTAAGCTCCCAGTGGGTTAAGAACACTGCATCAGCTGCTTAAACACTGTGAGCATCATTTTGTAGCAGCACCTTTCTTCCAGCCATTAATATTAAACGGTCCTAACTAGGACATTCAGCACCACTGTGTGGGGAAATGCACAGCTCATTTCCTTGTCTTCTGGGCTCGGGTATATGGGGATGGCAAGTTAAACATCGAGCTGTGACATGAATATACCCCCTCCAGGACTTACAACTTTCCTGGCTTCCTGTTTCATCTCCTTCTACTTGAGACAAGGCCTCCTGTGCCAAGAAAAATTGCATCGACTGGCCCAAAATGCCCTTTACTGATGCTCACAAATGGATAGCAAAAGTCTGTCTTTTCTCTTTGGTGAAATGTTTGGGGTTTTTTTTCTTTCCAACCTATAAATATAATTGCAAAAAGCAATTCAAGGCATAGTTATGGCTAGAGCAGGACTTTCAACAGCACAATAAAGCACCATCTTCCTCTCACTGAGTGCAGACTGAGGGAGAGCTGCTAGCTGATAAAGCAGCCAGTGAGGGTGAAGCGTCTCTTTGGGCATTATCACTGCACCGCCAGTCCTGGCTAGAATAACTGCTAACTGCACTTCGCACTGCTGGCACTTCACGCTATTGCCCGAGGCAACTTTGATGCAGACATGACACAATTGTTCCCTATTGTACAGTTGACTAATAGCCCAGTTCTTCCACAGATTCCCTGTTGATGTAAATAAATTGTATGGCCCATTACTTTGCCTGGCTCATTGAAGCCCTCTCTCTTTATAGCGAAATAGGATTCATTACTGTCTAGTCAGGAAACAACGTGCAATGACAACTGGCCTTTTTTGGCCTTCGCCAAACTCTCTCTGATCTTCTCTCTTCTTTCACTACTATATGAACATTTTTTATTAGTGTCCAGAGGAATAGGCAAGAGAGTTCTCTTTTGTTTTTGCATAAATTGGCCCAAAATGAATAAAACATGCTCCAAATGGATAATTTAGCAAGATGATGTGAACTCTCTTGCTAAGATGAGGGCAACACCATCAGAGTGTGGCAGTCTGTCAAAACACAAGTCACACCTCATGCTGATGCTGCATTTATAAGCAGGCTGAGACGTTTTCTCCTAAATGATTCACTTTTTAAGAAGTAGTAATTAGTAAATAAAAACTGTTTCGTTCGCAGCCTGAGCTCTGTTGCTGTTTTGCCTTCATGGTAGCTTTTTGTTGTGCATTAAATGGATAACAGTAGACAAAGACAAGGATGAAATTTGAGCGAGAAAAGGCTGACATGAAGATGGTACGATGACAGATTCAAATGGAGCATGTTACACTCAGTTACACAATATGTCTTCTAGCTGAGTGGACAGCTACAGTCTCTCTGATGGTAAACTGTCACTTGTCGGTTACGTCAAGATGGCTGGTAATCTTTCTATTTGCTCATTCAGTCTTTGCATCCCCACCAAAGACCGAGCACTGCTGTGCTCTCATACATACTAAAATCACTTATTATATTTTAGTGCATTCCTAATGCACCACATCTTCTTATGATTTATTCCATTATCTGGCATGTTGCACAGGAAAAGTCTTAAAAGAAAAATTACAATTTCCCACCATTGACAAAATAAATAATTCAAGTGACCTTGAGTACCATTCATGATTTTTTTTTTTAAAATGTGACTATTGATTTACATCTAAAATGTGCAATTTCTGCCTTGAATTAAAATTATTATTAACTGACTCTTCTGCCCATGTTTTGTCTTACTTATAAGAACTACAGACCTCACAAAAAATTATAATGTCAGTGACACCCTCTTTACTTTGCACAGTTGCAATGTGGTCAAATCTGACAAGTCTTCCACACAACTTTTCACCCGGGATGGTAGGTGGACTGGTTTTGATAAAGTGTTTTTCTACTCTACCTGAGCACTCTCACAGTGAATCTCTCGTTCACCAAAGCATTTTTTTCTGTGTTTAAGTGTTTTCATTCTAACATTCACACTCACCGATGAATGCATCGGAGCGCAACTTGGGGTTCACTATCTTGCCCAAGGATACTTTGGCATGCAGACTAGAGCAGCCAGGATTGAACCACCAACCTTCCACTTAATAGATGGCCTGTGCTACCTCTTGAGCCGTAGCAATCTTTGTTAAATACAGTTACTTCTGACTGCTCCAGCCAGCGCCTATCAAATGGTATATTTTTTTTTAATATTGTGAGATCTTTTAATTAGACATGAGTCTAGTTTTTGCTGCTGTCTGCAGAAGTGACAGGAGCTTTGCTGGTATTGGTTTGCACTCACTGTGACAGAAGCTTTTGCTCCGACAACTAAAGAAAAATCTGAAAGTCTGAGTATGTAGCTTTAAAATTGAGCACGTTTTGAAGCATTTGTAATGAACTTTAATAAATTATTGTGCAACACAACTCAGTGCTCAAACTGCATATTTACAAAAGTGAAACGCAAATGAAAAGTACTTTTTCAAAGCAATGATAAGCAGCAAAAGTAATGTGAAACATAATAAAAGATAAGGGAGGCAGTATTAAATATTTTTAAGATGTCTTAGCAGGAAAATACTATAATACAACCAAGGTCAAGAAAACTATGATCCTCCTGTAAATAGCTTCAGTGAAGCCACAATCATTCTATCAAAGACATCTACTTTGTCCAATATTATATGGGCACTGTATCACACTTACACGGTCACACTATATGATGCTCTTCTAAGAATAGCTCCAACCTGAAGCTCTCACCATCTTAGGTGTAGCCATATTTTCTGTAACAATACTCACCTTGACATACTACACAGAAATGTAAAGACACCTACAACAACCGTCAACACAGATACCAAGTACCTGCGCTGACAGAATGACTCAGCAATCAAAGTGTGCCTGCCTCAAGCCAAGTTATTCATACTGCAACATGTCACTGTTTTTCATAACACTGTGCTCTATGCTATACGAACTGACTCCTAGATAAAGATAAACTTAGTGGTGGCTGGTGTCATAAGAATCCTAACGGCATGAAGAGTCCAAAGATGTGCTCACTGAGATCTTTAAACCCCAGTTTAACTTCTTCTGCAGGGACATTCAAAGTCACCTCAAAAGCTGCTATGTTGTGCGAAGCCTCTGACCCATTTATGTCCACAGAAGACAGTCAACACTCACACCTCTGTCGAATGATAAACACATTTGGGATCGGTCAGACGCATCTTTGAATTTGCCTCCAGAACTGTACTAATACGACGCCGCCATTTAGTACGTAACTTTGATCTTCTAGCTGTGTGTAACAACGGCTGGAAGGGTCTCCCGATGCTGTCCTCGATCTCCATCAAGATGACGACAAACCCACGGTTTTCCCTCAACTTTACTCGCTTTTCTGAACCTCGAAATTACCTTTTGCTGCATTTCCAAACTCACCACTCCATTTATCAGCTGCTGTTTGAGGTGACGGATACTGCTTTTTCATATTTATTAATTTGCGGCACATTCATGTTTAATGCTTTTCAGTCATTCATTCATCAACTGCATTTATTATTCATGCGTAATTAGCATCTTTGTGGTGTTATTGTTGCGTCTTTGTTTGTTGTTGTTATTATAAATAAATGTTTCATATTTTCATCAGGTGCATCATGTTCATGTTTTCTTAAAAATACTTTCAGTTAATTTATTTGTTATGTCTTCTAAGCTCACTTCCTGTCTTTAAATGGGTATGCCTAATAGGTATGATTAGTGCTATACTATTTGGATTTGGGAGACAGACACACTCTCTACTTACATTTAAATATTTCCTTTTTGATAAAGCTTATAGTGATGGTTGGATCAGGTGACCCTGAATCCACTCTTAGTTACGCTGCAATAAGCTGCCGGGGGCTTGAATGTTTCATATTCACTCACTGTGTTTATACACCACCCTGCGTTTAATCATTAGTTATTATTAATCTCTGGCTCTCTTACACAGCGTGTCTTTTGCCCTATCTCCATCCCCTCATCTCCAACCGGTTGCAGCAGATGGCTGCCCCTCCCTGATCCCGGTTCTGCCAGAGGTTTCTTCCTGTTAAACGGGAGTTTTTCCTTCCCATTGTCACCAAGTGCTTGCTCCTTTGAGGCCATTCAATTGTTGGGGTTTTCTCTGTGTTATTGTAGGGTCTTTACCTCACAATATAAAGCGCCTTGAGGCAACTGTTGCTGTGATTTGGCGCTATATAAATAAAACTGAATTGAACTGAGCTGAATTATGTTAACCCACGATCAAGCCTCAATGTCTGGCTGTGTTCGCATAAGCTTTATTGTTGTGCTTGTGTTTATTTCAAGCAACAATGGGACAACAATACCACTGTGCTAAATTAGAAAATACACTATTTTTGTTTGCCAACATGTGCATTTCAGAGTACTGTTAAAAACACATAACACAAGCAAAAATATGCTTCAGGAAAGTAAAAAAAATGCACATTTGGATTAGAGACACGGTTTGAGGAATATCGAGGTGTTGGATGCTTAAACTGAATGAAATGATGAATTAGGTATTTGGTATGCATTTAGGGGTTAACAAATCAAGCACCATAAGAAAATGAAGAGGGAGAAATAGAGTAGAAAAAAAGACATCGCTGGAGTGAAATGGGGTGAAGTGTCTCTAGGGGTTTTTCTATGTCATGTGCTGTGCGCAAACGATTATGAAAGTCCCCCAATTCCATATTGAATTGCCTTCTGCCTCACATGTGCTCATCAATAGGGCTGACGTGGAGTCATGGTGACAAGGTTTGCTACTTATGGGACCTGTCTGAATGCAGTGGAGAAGGCTTTACTTTTACTGACAAGCCACAGCGTTCTCGACAAGCACGGGTTACAGTGTGTGAATGCAAAATACTTGTCTTTATCCTCAACAATAAAGGTCATTTTATTTGTTGTGTAATTCCATTAAAATGCTTGATAAAAGCAAACTTTTTAGCTTTTAACTTTTATTAACTCACTCTGATTACTAGATGGCATGGCAGCAAATGGACCAAGTGCCCAACATGAGCACTTTCAGAATAAATACATGCTGGAAATGAAAAGGTCCTCAAGTCCCACTTTATTTTCTGTACACAGTGCTGATGTCCCTGGAAGTGTAGCAGAAGGCTCTGAATATTCAGTAAACACTGGTCTAGGAAACATTTAAGTGAGAATTAAAAATGGCAAGCCACCTGCTCTTTTCATTACGGCAACTGTTGATTCAGACACAGGCTCTGGAAGTGATTTGCCATGTGACAGATTCACTCCTACCTAAACCCTGTTAAACACTGATCATCACTTGGCAGTCTACGAGCAAAGAAGTGAATACAAAGGCACACAAATACAAATCCGTGCTTCTTTTGTACTCTCTGTCCCAGATAGTTCTCTAAACAACATACGCAACACCAAACAGAGGCAAATGTTTTCACACATGGAAACATGCAAAAGAGCCTGAAACTTTGTTCTGTAGTGCAATATGCTCTGGAGAGCAGGATGGTGTGACACGAGCAGAAAAGTGTCAGCTTTGACTAAAGATTCCTTCTGGACGGCTGAAAGCTTAACATACTCTACAGCCTTAAAAACTAACGGGCATTCTGTGCTGTGGTAAGAGCAGAAGGCTTGTTGATATATTGTTGTGAAGTCACATATTGTCACAAGAAGGCACAAGATAAAGAAAATTTAAAAGAGAAATCCTCTTTTGTTGAATCCACATTCAAGGAAAAATATTACAAAGGTTATTTCTTTTCTCCATTGTTTGCCTTTTTTTAATATGCCGGACATCTAAATAGCTTTTCAGCATATTTTAATTTTCCAGAAGGTTAGGTCATAGGCTAAAACACAAGTGTTTTCTCATTTAAAAATATGTCTACTCCTGTTTTGGTTCAGTTTTACTGCTATCATACTACAGACATGCAACAGACAGTCTTGTAGCTACCATTTAACAGTTTAACAGTCTGTTAAATGTACAAAACAATTACTAAGTCTATGCAACACTGGATATTGGAGTTGTATTGTTCTGTGTTGGCTGGAATAAGAGAAATAAATAAAAGACAGGTAGCTAAGACTGTTACAGTCATGAGACAAAGTAGACTCACTGGCCACTTTATTAGTTAGAAATCGCTAGTACCAGGTTGGACCCCTTTCTGCCTTTAGAGCTGCTTTAATTCTTTATGGCAGAGATTCAACAAGTTTCTGCAAACATTCTCC
>VVHJ01026646.1:18812-31934 GCA_015107715.1 Tylochromis polylepis
CTGCAGAGGTGGATCACTGGGGGATGATATACACACTGGCCACTTTATTAGTTAGAAATCGCTAGTACCAGGTTGGACCCCTTTCTGCCTTTAGAGCTGCTTTAATTCTTTATGGCAGAGATTCAACAAGTTTCTGCAAACATTCTCCCGAGATTTAAGTCTATAATATTGAAATGAGAACATTACATAAGCGATGGACATGTTCAGCAGCATTACTCAAGTAGACCATGGTGTTTAAACGATGCTCAGTTGGTACTAAAGAGCCCAAAGTGTGCAAAGAAAATATCTCCACACATTACATCAGCACCACCAGCCTGAGCTGCTGACTCGCTCATCTATCATCTGAATGTTGCTGCAGAAATCAAGACTCATCGGATCAGGCAACATTTTTCCAGTCTTCCATTGTCCAGTTTTGGTGAGCCCGTGTGTAGCCTCAATTTACTGTGCTAAGCTGACAGTAGTGGCACCCAGTGTGGCCTTCTGCTGCTGTAGCCCGTCTGCTTCAAGGTTCAATGTGTATTTCGAAGATGCTCTTCTGAATACCTTGGTTTGTAGTGACTTAGACACACTTAGTTGTAGTGAGTGGTTATTTGAGTTACTTTTGCCTTCCTATCAACTCAGAGCAGTCTGATTATTTTCATCTGACCTCTGGCATCAACAAAGCATTTTCACACAGAGAATTACTGCTCCTTAGATATTTTCTGGGGAGCAGCAGAAAATATCTTATAGATCATTCTCTATAAACCCTAGAGATGGTTGTGTGGGAGAATCCCAGTAGATCAGCAGTTTCTGAAATACTCAGACCAGCTCGCCTGACACCAACAACCATGCAACATTTAAAGTCACTGAAATCACCTTCTGCAAATCCCCTTCTGATGCGCCGTTTCAACTTCAAAGCTTGTCTTGACCTTGCCTGAATAGATATTTATATTAACAAGCAACTGAACAATAAAATGAACAAGAAACTGAATAAAGTTGAATATTAGATAATATAGTGCTTAGTGACTGTATGTGCCAATGTAGTGTGGTCAGTTTTCATGGATGTACACGTTTATTATGCATATAACATATAAAATAACTTTAGTTATAAAAATCTTGTGCTTTTCACTAAGATAAAGTGGCTGTGTGGGATGATGCATGACGCTTTATAGAAGCTTCAGAAAAAGATTTCAGTTTTATAACTCTAAAATTTAGTGTGAGCTCCATCATTTCTTCAGCGAAGCAGTGATGGATGGAAGCCCAGTGTGTGACAGTGAAACCAACAATAATTATTCCAAAGGTTTGCTAGCTAACAGCAGCAGCAATTACAATGACAACAGGCTGCCTTAATGAATCAGTGAGTCTTGAGCCTAAGTTTATTCTCACTTCTTATTAGAGACAGATGAAATGAAGAAGAACATTATGCATTACCTGGAGTGCTGCTAGCATTTTGAAATACCTCCCACTTCATTTGCTGCACACACACATACACAACATACACACGTATTGCTTTTCACTTCCATCTTCCCCCGGCGCAGCGCTGATTGATTAGATATTGAAAATGGTCTGTCAGCGTGTTTTAGAGAGGTACTCATCTGATAATGAATGCAACACCTCGGTTGGGAGCTAATTATATTAGAGACACAACTTGGTTCTGCTGTCTTGCTCTCTCAGTGTTGGTCCCTTTGGGACACAAAGTCATGCAGAAACACACCCCGCTGCTCCGGCAAGGCTCATCAATGCCCACAGTAAAGATTTCCATTGGCCATGGCGGCTTATTCACAATTTGCTCCTCCGCCACAAACCGTGACACAGTCAGAGACACATTTAGACTGATAGAAAGTACGTGTATAATAGCAAAAAATTAAACTAAGAGACACAAACTGAGTTGCAAAGCTACCTGATCTGCAACAGCACGGGCCAATTTGTCCATCCTGGAACCAGCCTCTGCAATTTTCTTAGCTGCGTTGATCACATCTGAGGAGTTCTTCAGGGGGCCTTTGCCTCTGGGAAAATTCAAGGAGAGAAGAAGGAAAAAAGGGATGGTGGGTGGAGCAGCAGAGGCAGGAGGCATGCAGAGCTTCCCTTTAAAGACTGTGCTCACCCCAGTGCTGCACAGGCATGTAGAGCAGCTAATTTGCTGTTTGTGGCATTAAAAATATGCCACAATACAATAAAACAACAACAACAACAAAAATGTACAATTTTCCCAGATAATGGATGAAACACATACAGTCTACCTTTATCCCTAATGATCCATCTTGGAGACATGCTTTGAAGAACTCTCCAAGAAGAAAACAATTTATGCTTTAAAAGCAAAACATGAACATTTTCAGAGAAGTTACAGTAAAAGGGAAAAAAATACAGGCGAGGAAACCAGAGCGTTTGTGATCTAAGTTGTTGGTTTTTTTTATTTCTTTTTTTGCAACAAAAGGGAAAGTTAATGTGGCTAAGAGAACTGTGCCTGCCTCTCACCGATGTCTCATTTTTAGTCACTGGAAGTTGAAACTTCCATTCGGTTTGTTCATGTCAGTGTGAGTCAACGGGGTCACCGCCAAGTAATAATGGTGCAGTCACAGCACCGCAGTCACAAACACTCATGACTAATCATGGTTCTGATTTTCACCAGCTACAATGGCGTGACCGGTATTGTTTTCACTTTGTGAGTGTTTGTGTGTGTGAGTAAGTGTCACTGTGGCAAAATGTGGTCCTGAGGACACCTACGGAAGCACGAACTACAGGTGGCGTAAGTACTGTGGCAGGGTTAATGTGTCTGTCTGAACGCTCAGATTAAGGAGACTGCTGGCTTAAAAAAAAAAAAAAGCAGGAGTCAACATATAGCCCATCTCTGAACCATGACAACCATTACAGTCTGATCATAACAAAGTGGGGGGGGGTTTGTTGTTGTTGTTGTTTTTTTTGCCTTTGACAAAACAGAAGACAGGTTGCTTTTCAAACAATCTCCATCTGCATAATTTTCACATTTAAAATAAAAATGTCCACTGTGTGTCACTCTTACCTGGTGAAATCTGTCATCTCCATCATGATCATACACATCTGCTTGGCGAGCACAATGATGTCGTTGCCATTGTCGTCCCACTTGGCAACTTCTGCGTCTAACTTGCACTTTTCCTGTCTGAAACTCTCCACCTGCTCAGCAATCTTTGCCTTCTCCTCCTGGGGAAGCTGTGCCATGATGGCCTGCAGGCAACACGGGAGTATGAAGGAAACAAAAAGCATTAGAGGAGGAGGAAGATATTATGAAAGGGTACATTTGAGCTGAATAAATTGGGAAGATGGCTCATGAGGGAAAAAACAAAGGAGGAAATAAAGGAGAGAGCTAAAGTTGGGGAGGAGAGAATGAGAAGGAAATGAGAAAGAAAGAGGGATTATGCTAAGAGAAACAGCATAAAGGGCATTTATAAAAAAAGCTGTTGCACCATTCGTTCATTTTTTCACTTTCCCCCTTCTGGTATACTTTTTTTTATCCACTCAACAAAAACTTGGACAAAACTTAAACATTAAGTCTGGGGTCTGACAACTTGCTCCTCTGAAACACTTCAAAATAAAGTTCTAAACTTTCTATTTAATGACTGGAACTTTTCAAACCACTTGACATCTTATATCCATAAAAAGCAAATCCATTTTTTTTTCTCCTTCCATGAGAATACATTTGCTCTCTCAGCGGCCTTTGGGGGCAGGTCCAAAATGGCATAAATCTTGTGGCAAGGTCACAGGCGCAGTAAGGACCCAGTATTATTTGGGAGATAAATGTATAATTACCTTGCTTCTTAGACCAGAGAATGAATAATGCATTTGTTCAACATTATGTCAGGGAGGTGAGATGGAAGGAAGAGTAACCTGGTTTCCATTAGGTCGATTCTATTGACTCGAGAGGGTGAGAGAGAAAACGAGTACAGTGAAAAAAGGAAAGTCACCGTTGTTTTTTAACCTCATCTATTATTGACTGCCCTCCAAGAATTGCCATTCTCTTAATGAAATAATCACCCTACTCCTCCCTTTCCCTCTTCCTTACTCCCTCTCTCACAGCAAAGCTGGTGTGTGGGGCGAGCTTGATGAGAGAGTGCGTCACTTTGCTCAGTGCCCCTGGTAGACGTGTGAGGAGGGAAAGGGGGAAAAAAAACATAGATGACTTGTCTTCTTGAAATTCTTTGAAAGTGAATAAGCATAGGGGAGAGGGCCCACAATGAAAAAGAGAAAATTGAAATTACAGACAGAAATAGAGAAGCATGGAGGCACAATTTTCTCATCAGAGGCCAGCAGATGCGTCCATGAGCTTTGGCCTACTGATCACTTTGTGAGCGGAGTGCTGCAAAGCTTTGATGGCGGTTAGCTTGAAAAAAAAAGAAAAGAAAGAAAAAAGCCCATACGGCATAAACAAACAAGCAAAACCAGCCCCCTCAAGCCCAGTGTAGATTTCCTCTGCTGCTTGTGCCAAGACACACAAACAACAGAGCTGAAGCAAATCCCATTTAACAGCATGTGGGGTGAAAACACTGCTCATATTTAAAACAAATACCAAGTTACTATGTATTCAGACTGCACAATGAGGAATAAACCATTTAAATCACACAAGTGATTCCAGCAGGGCAAACTTCTATTCGCACTGCAGGTATGCCTGCACGCGTTGCTCAGGGGCTCAGGGTCCTCTACACTGCTGATTGGCTGAACATTGACTTTGTGCTCGCCCATCTACACATCAAGAACACGTCCAAATATTAGTTCACTAAGGAGATTTTTATTATTTTTATTAGAGTTGTGAATGGTTCTTAAAGTGGTGTCTGTAGTGCCCCAGTGATGATTTTTTTATGGATGGCGATTTGCAGAATAAGCTACAAATCGTAAAAACCGTGTTACATTACAAAAAAAAGTTAATATATTCAAATGGGACTAATTTATGCCAGCTAAACAAGGATGCTATGCCTATTTTTCTTTATTATTCTGGTATTTTTTTGACGTGGAAGAAGCTCTGTTTTATCAGCAATGAAAACTGGGAGCCAAGTCACCAGAAACACAGCACTGCCTCACCTCAGACAACCTCAAATATTGCTGTTTTTTCATTTTTGATTTATTTTTCAAAACTACCTAAGAGAATCGTAACAAATTTGCGTTATATTCACCTTACAGTTATGTTAATATACATTTTGTGTAAGCCACTTTAAAATAGTGTTGTTACTGATGTTTTGTTCTCATTTTTATAACATTAAAAAAAGCCTCCTAATTATATGTCATTTCCCCCCCCCATGGTATCAAAAATGGTGTCAAGTATCAAGTATTTCTGTGGGCATCAGTATCGAGTTTAAAATTCTTGGATGGTGGCCACACTAATATGTTGCATGAACTGCTCTGCTCACTCTTTTCATGCACACCTGCTTCCTTCTCGTTGACCTGAATCTATGTCGCTGCCGCTGCCACTGGTGTTACAGTTATTCTTACAGCATCTCAAAAGCTTTTTAAACCCCACAGACTACTGGTGGGGAAGTCACAACCTGCTGAGCTGAGCCTCAGGTGTGTTCATGTGGGAAATGACAAGGTCAAAGTCCGAATGCCAAGTATTAACACCATATTCTACATTTCTATTCTCTAAATTCTCTGCGGATTTTTGACTTTGTTCTATGTAACACCGCTTGCTGTGTCTTAGCTCTAAGAAAGTTGTATTTATTTTGCTGATTTGAATTACAACCTGTTTTTAAATTCAAATGAGTCTGAATAATAGTTCAAGTATTCACAAATATAACCTTGAGAACAACAAAAGAAATTTTAGTCCAGACTCTTTAAAGGTACTTGTGCTCTCAGCAGGTGGGCTCTGACAAGTCAATAGCCCCCCCCCCCCCGGATATGGCTTGCTGATTACATGTTCACATCTTAGTGTGGCTAAAAGTATAATGCACTGTGAGTGCTGCCTCAACAATAGGGACACCGGTGCGTGTGCTGTGACAGGCAGAGCTCTCTGACCTCAGGTCTCGAAGGTGGTCATTGTCATCTTTGCTGTTCACATCTTTCCTGCACCCAACTGTTGAGGCATCAATAATTCACTTATTTCTATTATTATACTGAACAGTATGCTGCCAGTGTCAAAAAGGGTGGGTACGTCATTAGGAGAAACACATGGTATGTATGGTATGGTTTTGCAAAATGCCACTGCAATGAGGCAGGGAAATAAAAATGTAAATTGAGAATCAGAGAGCCTCTAGATGCACTAAGAATGCTTTTTGTTTTCCTTCCCCCATCTTCTGCTCATAGAAACTACATAAAACGAAGTGAAACTGCTCTCCTAAACAACTAAAGGGAGCAAAAAGTCTCTTGAAACTCAACAATTTAGAGTGAAAATTCCTTCTCTAAAATTAGGGATCAGGGGAGGTTGGGGAGAGAAAGTGAGGGATTTGGTTAGTATACCGATTCACTCGGAAAATGGCGTGACAAAAGAGAGCGCGTCAGGGAGGAAAAGAGAGAGGAAGAGGTTCTGAACACAAAAGAGAGCTGCAAGCACAGGGGTAAACACACGAGCCAATTGGGACGTCAGGGGAGCAGGAAGGGCCCCTGGTGAAGCACCCCCCCCGAAAAACACACACACGTGCACACACACACAGACGCACACACACACCCCCCTCGTCTCCTCCTCCTCCTTCTATCCTGCACTCTAGAATTCACTTATCCCCAAATCCCTTTCCCTACTTTACTGATAACAACAAGGAGCGGGCCTCGGGAGCTTAACATAGTGCCAAATCCGGCCGAGGGAGTTCTGTGCCAATACACTCTGCGGCTCGGCTACGTCTGCAGGGATTAGAGCGCTTTCCGGGTTTCTTCACCAAGTGCGGCATCTTGAAATGACTTTAATTTGTTTCATTTGAAATAAACTGCCCAGACACTCAGAGTTCAATTTTATGGATGACCTATCAGCACTGTTATCCAATCACAGTGTTAAGAAATGTTTGCCGCGTGTTGGGGTGCTTTATGTTTGGCTCCCCGTGCATTATCTGTGGCTTGTTATAGTAGCAGAGTTTGCTTCGGCATGTTCTGATAGAAAGAGACACTATACACAGACCCAGTTCGCCTCTGTGTTTTTCTGCCCCCTCATTATACATGTTTGCTCTAATAACTTGGCTTTATGCAAAAGTATAATACAAGTGACAAGCAGAGCGCCGCACAAGCCTGGGGAACAAAGGCTCCTGGGACTGCCCTCGACTTAATTTGATTTTTTTTCCCCCTCTCTTTGGAGAAAGAAAGAGATTGAGGAACTTACAGAAGATATCATGCCTGTGTCCTGTGTGTGATACCCACATACTGAAGGGGCTTGGAGGGATCATGACTGTAAACCCCAGTATGCTCATGTCAACTCCTATGGCAAAACCGGATTACGCTTTCTCTTGTCTCTTTGAATAGAAACACAGCGTGCTAGCACGGACTTGGCATGACCGTGAGAGGATAGCAAGCTCTATCCTGACATGACTGGCTGAGGCAAACTGGGCAGATCACCAGCGGTTCACAGCAAAAACATCTTTTATGAATGCACTTGCCTCATGCATGTTTAAGCTCTGAGGGCATAACAGTAGCTATGAGTAAGACAGGCAATATCGATTAACTATGTGAGAAGCTTTGTCAGCACGCCAGATACTAAGAAGGCACAACATGATGATGCAAACCAAATGTACAAATACGAGTAATCACATTTGATAACCCGCTGTGATAAACTGCTTATGCGACACAAGCTCAGCTATATGGCTTTTTAATTTAAATCACCTTATATCATTGTATCACAGTAATAAGTTATGACAAAGGGACATGTTGTGACTTCAGGCTGTTTCCAAGAAGAGCTGCCCACTCAAATCACAGCCGAGTGCCAGGAAAACTAGTTAACAGTTTGGTGCTGTGGAGCGCCTTTGTGTGCAAAGGCTGGTGCGTCTAAGCTCAGATGGCCACGCAATGTTACACCGCGGGTGCCTTAGTGGGAGTATACATACAGCAAACTTAAAGTACTTCGCACCCAGGACCCCTACAGTGCTGGATCAGCTCTTGTGCACCCAAAAGCCTGTGCCTGTTCTTATTCCTCATAATTAGAATAAATTCTTACTCTTCATTTGAACTGACTGACACTTATTCTCTTGACAGTTTATGACCACGGGGGAAGTGAAATCAAATCTAAAATATTCTTCCACGCTTGTATATAGAGTGTACATTAATGGTCTTTTTTTAAGGATGGAAAATATATAATTTGAATTTCCCTGAGTCATTTAAACATTTCTTCTACGTGCTGCTAGTTCTGGGTGCTTTATTAAGAAAAATAACAGTGTCAGGTATTTGATCAGATGCCTGATATGAGCCGTAATTAAATTTTACTCACAGGCACTTCTAGTGTTGATTGTAACTTCCATCTTTAAGGTGCAAAGGCAGAAGTAGCAAGATGGTGTCATAGAGTCATAATGTGGGAGGGAAGAGGTTGGGGTGGGTGGATGGTTCAACATAATATGCAGCTTTGCCCACAGGAGCCTATTTGTTTCCTTCTGCATTTCTCTCTTTAAACTATGAAAATAATCTTTAGCTAACCCAAGGCAATGATAAAAAACAACAACAAAAAAGAAACATTTTTTTTGGTTCTGTTTTCAAGGGTTTGTTGGCAGGAATCATGTGATGATATTGAAAAGTTATACAACATGTTCTCACAGAAAACTTCCATTTATGGGTTAGTTTCTAAAATCCAATAATGGTAAATGGATTGGTGCTTATAGAGTGCTTTTCTACTCAGTTTGAGCACTCAAAGCACTTTCCTACTACAATCCTCATTCGCTTACTTTTACATTATATTTTTTCTATGTGGTTTGAAGCACCCACCCCAGAAAAAATAAGAAACAAGCAAACAAAAAAACCAGATAATGGCCTTTCTTTGAAGCCATGACCAGTAGACTACTGTGACTAAATGTGTACCTGACATAAGTGAGTCAGTTACTGTCACACTGTCCAGCACAGGGTTCAGTAGTCAGTAGTTAGCCATTTTGTTTTAACTGTCAGCAGACACCACATATTGCATGCAGTACATTTAGTTATAACAAGTTGCTGTTTTGTTTTTATTTATTTCTCGCTTTTTATGCATTAGCCCCACGCATGCACACTGTGGAGAGACATGGGTGGGATAATGCAGGCCTCTGCCACAGCCACAGAGAGGCATTGGGCCAAGTCGCACTCCTGCCATCCACAATCCATTCAACATGCAACACACCGCTAGTCTCTGTGTGTGTTGCTGGAGGGGAGCAAGCACTGATACCCTCTTAATGTCCTTTAAGCTGGGCCCAAGTGAAAAATCGCTAATGTGAAACAAAGCCCAGACCATGGTGGTCACAACTGAAGCCTTGGCTCAGCACTGTACTGTATTTTGTGTTGTGGCTAGTGTCTGAAGGGAATTTGGTAATTACTTTTGTGTTTGTGATTGCAATTTTACACCTGCCATCCCAGAACAGTGTTTATTTAAAATAATACAGCTTGTTAGGATCATTTAAATGATTATATGCTATGTAAGCGGAAACGGTTGGATGAATCAATTTATGAGGAGACAGGGAATGGGGACGAATGTATATAATGTATATAACCTACTGCTAAAGCAGTAACATAGCAGCAAAGCAGTGACTTTGGTATTGCTGCTACTCTTTACCCAAAACTAATATATGTTCTTTTTTATGTCAGCTTTGATATTGAGGTGCATTTGAGCAGTTGCAGCACAGAAAGGACGGGAACATCCACTCACCCGGGCACTCTGTCCAGCAATAAGCTGGTCATCTTCAGTCTGGACACTAGTCCTGCTGCGAGTATCATAGTCCTCCTGTTCAAAGTCAGAATCATCTTCCAGCTCCTCTGGTGTCTGCAGGAAACACAAAGACAGAGATAAAGTCAGAGATCAGGGAACAAACTGAAATAGACAGCTGAAAAGGGCAGTTTTCTCTGCTCTCAAGCCCCAATGTGCTGAAATCGTGTCCTTCTGATGCGTAGAGAGTGGCTTAAAGATCCCCGAAAAGTTAATTGTTTCTGCCATTTTCCTACGTAAGGTCTTCTGTCAAATTAAAAACCATATATAATAGGTATTTCTAAATCAAATTCACAGCAATAATGATTTATGCATTATTTACTGAGTGCTAAAAAGATAACTGGGAGGAAAGAAAAAGTCATCTGCGAATGCTTTTACTATAACATGCCCCAAAGCCCTGAGCCTGGTTCTGCCGGAGGTTTCTTCCTGTTAAAAGGGAGTTTTTCCTTCCCACTGTCCCCATAGTGCTTGCTCATAGGGGGTCATATGAATGTTGGGTTTATCTCTGTATGTATTAATGTAGAATCTACCTTACAATATAAAGCGGCTTGAGGCGACTGTTGTTGTAATTTGGCCCTGCATAAATAAAACTGAATTGAATTGAATCAAAGCATGTTATTTAACTGCAGAATAATAAATCTGTGAGCAACGTGCATTTGTGAATTATTCACAGGTAAATATCTGGACCCATTTCCACAGGATCATTGATTGTAACTGCAGTTTATACAGAATGACGTTAAACAGAAAGCCAAAAAGGGCTGCCAAGTTTTAGTCAATTAAGGGGAGGAAGCAGTTTGGGGCAGAAAGCGATGGTGCAGGCAGAGTATTTGTGAAATGGAAAACCTCAAAATCAAAACCCTTTACAAATGAGAATAACAGAGATGCTACCAAAATCGTTGCAATAGCTTAAATATTATAATCAATGTTATTATTACCTTTATTTTCAAAAGATGAACATAAAACATTGTAACTTAAAGTCTTTAGACAACCTCTTAAACTGTTACTGTTTGCAGGCTGAATGCTTTTTTTATGCATAATATTTAAAAACTGCTGTGCAGTGATTGTAAATTCTTAATGTAATTCAAGGCTAACATTTTTTCAAAGCTGGGGAAAAATCCCTGTGTGCTTCATCAAATAAAGAATTCAGAGGAATTAGCAAAAAGAAGAAGAAGAAAGAAGAAGAAAATCTACTTCAATTTGTTTATAACTTTGTGTCTGTTTTCTGTATTCTTCTTCTTCTTCTTTATTCCTCTCTGCTGTCTTTTAAGTGACGTCCCAATGATAAAGGCTGCTAGTTTGCCAGGTAACTTCAAAGCAAGTAGTTGATCTGACGCAGATGGATCAATTTTAACAGCATCACAATAATAACACAGCTGGGCGGCTTAGCTTCTGTGGAGCAGAGGATCAAATATAGACATGTATCTGTGTAAAATTATTCTTACATGGTGACAGCCTGTATTCACAGTTCTGTTGCAGCTATGCTTGTGAAGAGCATAGTGTTGCCTGGTTATTTATATCGTTATTATAATAAACTAACAGTAGTTTAGTTTTTCTCAAAAGGAGCACTTACAGTATAAAACAGGACCACAAAAGTACCACAGGTTTTTAGAAGGCCTACATTAAACTGTGCTAAATTTCCTTCTTAATCTTGCTACAATGCGAACAATTTTCTTTCAACTCAATCAGTGAGATGATTATTGTCTAAATAAAAATTAAAAATGTGCCCATTCTGCCCCACTGATTGCATCGTTGAACTAGGGAAATAAAAGGCAAAAGGGAAGAGCATTTACACATTGGAAATTAGCGACTTATAATTTATTCACACAATGCTCAGGCCATATGGAGCTTCATTATCCATTCTTTAATTCAAGTCAGTTTATTTGTTCACAATAGTGGGAATACAATTTCATTATAGTTTCATAATAGCCTGTTTTGTGTGTATCCATTTGTAATAAAGGCTTTATAAAAGCAAATGTTTTTATCAACTGATTCTACTGCAAAAACCTACAATTTAGTTAGCATACAATTCAATTTATTTTACTGTTTTATTGAACATCAGTTTTTAAAATACTTTGTTTTGTTGACAGCTTCACTAACTCATAGGATTTTGCTTCTTTACTGATCTAATTTCCCTTTTATGGAAATAACAGTATTATCCTGTGACAAATTAAATGCATCATATTGTTGGTGCAGCTGTTTAAGTCTCTATTACTTGCTGGGGTAAAATATCCCATCTACCTTTGTGAGACAGGTGATTCATGAAAGCCAATTTAAAGAAAAAAAAAAGAGCCAGTTGTGGGAATGTGCAGCAGTGAAGATGATTGGTTTTGGTTTTCGTCAATAAAAAAAAAGTCTGATTAGAGCTGTGACCACATAGACATTAAGAGTGTGATAAAAAAAAAAAAAAAACAACAAAAAAACCAACAAAAGCAGCCCCGTCATTGATTTCAATCAGGTCATTGCGTGGGGGTGCCAACTCAGAGGTTGCGTTACCTTGGAGATTGTGTTGCTATGTGTATAGGTTTCTGCTATTTACCTTGTGATCATTTTAACAAGCTTAAGGATCTTTCAATACATTTTAGCATTTACACAGACCATGAACCAACTTAACCCCATCAGATCACAGCAGCTCCTTTCATTGATTTCATTTTTAATCTGAATGTCTACTAAGAGTTGAACTTTCTAGGTGAGACAGGCTGCAGGTCAGTTTCCTGAGACTGGGAGACTGTGTAAATATTGGTTATATTGCAGTCTCCACGCATTTGTTCACTTTCATATCGCTTCCATTCTGTGCAATACTTGCTACTTTTTCCCCTGCACTTCTGCGTGTATGCGGGTACATAAAAGCCAGGACAAAAACCAGATTTCCAAGAACTTTCATAACAACTTTCCACTCTTCTCAAGTTCAGCCTCAATTTTTAAACACTGTGGAGAATTGGTTTCTTAATCCACTGACTACTCATGAGATCTGTGCTGTAAAAATTCTAAAAGAGCTATTACTCGGTCTAAGTGAGGAATTTTTTTTTTTTAAAAGTACATGAAAAAAAACAAAAAAAAACATGTGGCACCAACATTTGCTATCTATACGATGAAGTCAGACAACAGAGAAAGCAAGGATCTTCCAAGTTGTTTCCGCAGAAAGTAATTGAACTTGGATGGGATTATAAAGCCAGCTGGTCCCGGGCAGTTCAAAGCTGCCTGTTTTACATTATTTACTAACATCAAATTATTTTCCATAATTAGATTTTTTTCTTTCCGAAGCTGAACTGGGAAACCTTCCAGCCTGCATAAAGTTGAATAAATGAATTACATGGTGAAGAGAGGAGGGA
>VVHJ01026648.1:0-19002 GCA_015107715.1 Tylochromis polylepis
TGTGTGTGTGTGTGTGTGTGTGTGTGTGTGTGTGTGTGAATGAGAAAATCTGTTCCACAGTAAATCTGTTATCCCCACAGATGGTTCCTGATGAGCTACAGACAACAGCCAAAAAAGCCAAGGACAGTTCACAGTACTCTGAACTTGATGACACACACCCACACACACCTACACAGACACACACTTTATTTATTAGAATTATTAGGGCTGCAACACTGTTAAATGTGACAAATGTTTTACTTAGATTATTTGTTTTGTTGGTTTAAAATATCCTACATCAAATTATTGTTCATTTTGACAATATTTGGGCTGGACAATTGTAGAAAATATACACTTAGTAATATACATATAATATTTATAGAAATATACATCCTAGAAAAGATCAGTGTTACAGTGTGCCAAAAATTGTCCATCACCACTGACAACACTGCTGTGGTACAACCTGGAGACAATCCTTGATAAACTGACGTTATCAGCAGCTTTCTATTGAAGGATTTCTCCATTCTTCTTGGGAGTGTGATCCAGTTTATTTTATCTGCCAGCTACTCTACTGCAAATCCCTCCTCTGTGGAGTCTCAGTGCCTACTACTTTAAGGTTAGTGCAGACTTCTAGTGTTTGTCCAGTCACCTGGTATCATGAAATTTTCCATTGAAGGCATGCCAATTCATTTGGTGTGTCATTACTAAACATAGTGTTTGCTTACTGCATGGCATTTTGCACCCTGAACAATGCCCTAACCTCTACCTTCACCTTATCCTTAACCATTTTTTTAACCATCAAATAACACACAAAGATCTCAGATGTGTTGACATAACACAAAATGTGGGTTAAATGATGTGTTATCTTGTTTTCACTACACTGGCTCCTTTACACAGCTCATATCCAGAACCTTTGATTTCCTCTGAGAAGAATAGGATCATCCCCCAACCAGGCAAAACAGTAAATGCTACTGCAAACATGGCACTCTTGTTGTCACTCAATAGGGCAGTTAGGGCAGTAGACTTCCTGGCTAATAAAAATACAGACCAATACAGCAAGAAAAAGAGTAGGATTCATTAGAGAAAGAAAAGACCATAAATACCAATCCTTAAACAATTAACAATACAGAACAAATCAAATATAACAATATAGTAATATTTTTTAAATGACTTAAGAAACTGTACATCATCTGCTCAGCCACATCACACACTTCAAAAGTGTTTGTTGAAACTGGCAGAGTGGGTTCTCGAACAAACACAGGGTTAATGGTGTGATGTTCCTACACACACTGAAGTATACTGAACATCAAGTTGTTCCTAATAAAAGGCCAGCACACGCATGAGACATCTCCCTCCGTTCGTTAGTAGAAGTATGCAGCTGTGCGGTTAAAGGTTAATATATGCTATTAAAATGCTTTTTTTTTTTTTTTAACTTTAAAAACTCTTTTTCAGCCTGGTCCTGTTCTATCTGTTGTTATCATCTAGATGAGTTACTTTAGATGGCTGATGAATTAAATGGCATCCAGGTATAACTGTGACTAAATCGCATGCAGAATTTTTGTGCTTTATTGCTATGTGTTATTTACTTAACTCATCCACAGGTATGATTAGACCAAAGCAAAATTGTTAATTTAAAAAGTCTTTCTTCAACTGAGTCTGCTCCAGTGGGCAAGATAAACCAAGGGGAAGATACCAACCCCATGTTGCTCCCCAATGCAGCCATCGTAGTGTGAATGTCAGACTCCCATTTGCAGTTGATTGATTAACTCTTCTCAAAGTAGTTTTACTTAGTACAAACCACTTTGCTGCCTGCATTATTACTCTTTTCTTGGGAGTATTTACCTTTATTATACATCAAAATTGTAGAAGAACCTCAGCCCAGAGTTTTCCGTGTTGGCCTGAGAACTTTGGAATTCTTACTGACTGAATTACTTTTTGTTTTATTTACTTCTTTTTGCAGGGTGTCAGTATCTGAGTGCTTATGGTCATTTTGACCACTGACCTAAATGCACAGAAGGGTCATCTGACACAAAGGAACACGACGCCACAGGGGAAGCAAAACTAAACACACTGAACATGGGACACGAGACTGTTAAAATAAAACAGTCTTGTGTCTGTCGTAGAATAATTTATTGATAACATGGTAAAAACTCTATTAACAAACAATGCAAGTCTATCTTGTCAACACCTAGAATAACTTTCAGTTGGCTTCCAGGTTAGAATTTGCTTAAGTTGTTTTAGACAAACAGCTACAACAGAAAGCTTGAACCCTTAACGACAGACTGTGATTCTACATCTTTACAACAGATATGTTGACTTGCAGTTGAACTTGGTGTTGGCCAAGTAATCCCACAGCAGCGTGAGAGAGAGCCAATGAACAATACCAGGACGGAGAGTGAAGATTTGCTGATTTTAAGGAACTCTAACCTTTTTGTTTGTTTCTTCTTCTCCACTTATTGTTATTTTGTTCAGTTTATATCAATGATGTAAACAATGGTTGAAATAAATGAAGGTCATTTATGAAAAAGAAGAGGAAAAAAAGAAATACCATGCAGAATGAGGAAATTAATTTTGTCATCTTTCAGCATTTGTCCACAGCTGAGAATAACATGGACACATTACAATGCCAAACCACTGTTTTCTGATTCAATCGAATTACTTTGGTGAGGCTCTGTATGATCACTTTAAGGATGATTCACTTTAACACAATTAACTGTTGGCGCCATTTACTTGCTGCTTAGAGGGGAACCAAAAAACCAATTACCTGAATCCAGTCCACATTATGCTGCTTTGTAAAAACACAGTGCGAGTTAAGGAAGGATGAGTAACAGGGTGTTGTTATAAAGACAGACAGGATGTGACCTGCAGGAAAAGGAAGTGGTCAAGGTGACTGGGGATAGACGCTCATCCAGATGTTTTGAACTGATAGGAGAGTTTCATTATGATACAAATTAGAATAAGCAGTCACACAACTGCAATCAACTGTAAAAGTGTCAATACTTCTAACAACAAATTAGCCTAAATAGCTGAGGTGGGATTTGTACTGGCTGCTAAGCCTTCTCAGTGATACTTTTACTATACTGGAAGTCACTACTTCTGACAAAGAAATACTATGGCATATTATTTAGTTCTGGTACTATGCATATTTTAAAAACATCTTAAAAGTTTAGTTCTAATATAAATCCTATGCTTTTGGTCAATTGCATTTTTTTGTTTTCTGCGCTCAAGGGTTAAATCACTTTAAATACTTTTAGCACCAAGCCTCACACTGAATTGGTATAACCTTGTGTCAATAGAGAAAGATATATATGATAATATAGCACAATTACAGGAAAACATTGAACTTAAAGTTGGTTATGAGAGGGGAACTTACATAAAGGTGTTTCATAAGCCAAGGATATAAAAATCCGATCAATGCTCAGGTGCATGGACAGTGTTGAGGGTCTTTGGTTGGATTTAGAATTATTCATATGCCGTCTCTGCCGGTGACCAGAAGAATATGTCACATTAGAATACTTATCATCTTCATAAAAATACTACGACCATTTCCTGAATTCTTTGGCAAATAAATTTCCAATATATGTGACTCCAGCTATAAAATCTTTACTGGCTCCTTTATTGTTTTGATGTTTTCTGCATTGTGTCTTAATTGTAACTTTTATATTACAAAGCTTAAAAACAGAGTCAAGAAAAGGAGTCAGCCACTGTGTAGAAATTGTCCTTCAGGTGCTGTTAATGTGGTAACTTTGGTCACACATCTCTCTTTCTGTGTCTGTTGTGTGGCATGCTGCAAATGTCCATATGAGTACACGTTAATAATAATAATAAAAGTAATATTATTATTATTATTATTATTATTATTATTATTAATGGTTGTAATCACACATTTTTTTCTACTTACATATAACTAGTTAAGGAAATGTTGGTTTACCTGTTTTATACTGTGTAAACATGGTTACCAGAGCAATCACATTACAACTGTAGAAACTGTAAAGCTTTGTGTTGTAGACTGTGTCAGGTTTTTAGGAGCTTAATAAAAAAATAAGACATTACTCTGGAAATGGCCAGGCCCAAGGACTGGACTGAAAATAAGTTAAAAAGCAACCAACATCCAAAGACAATTTTGGAAAACCTTCAGAAAGCCAGTAGAACTACTGTCCAAGACCACTTTAAAAGAATACAAGAAAGTCTGGTTCAAGTCTGAGGGCTGTCTCAAAACCTTTGCACAGTACTGTACAGTCCAAAATATGACTGCAAGATAAGTTTCAAGTTTATCAGCATGGGAACCACCACCCCAGTCTGCCATTCCAGAGGCACCATGCCAGTTGACAAAGGCATGTCAACTAGGATAGCCCTACAAAATCCAGGACCTTAGATTTTATCCACGCCAGGGGCCCGACCCCAGAGAAGTTGTTTAACTACCTTAGTGACCTTGGCCTGGTGATGGGCGAGTCATCCTCCTCATCCTCTACAAAGGACTATATCCCAACTATGTATATCCTCAGCAGCATCCCACCTGCACTATACATTGTGAAGCTTATGTGTAGTCACACATCTGTCTGCTTCCCAGGTGTTTGGTGGCTAATCTAAGCTTTACATCACTTCCACTTTTCCACACTGTCAATTCAGTTTTATTTATATAGCGCCAAATCACAACAACAGTCACCTGCTTGGTATTGTAAGGTAAAGACCCTACAATAATACAGAGAACCCCCAACAATCAGACAAGCACAAGCACTTTGGCAACTGTGGGAAGGAAAAATTGCCTTTTAACAGGAAGAAACCTCCAGCAGAAGCAGGCTCAGGGAGGGACGGCCATCTGTCGCAACCAGTGGGGGCTAAGAGGGGGGGAAACAAGACAAAAGGCATGCCGTGGAAGAGAGTCAGAGATGAATAATAAATAATAATTAAATTCAGAGTGTTTTATAAACACATCGTGAGTGAAAAGGGGTGAGAGAAACAGAAATGCTCAGTTTCTCCTTCTCTCAGAAAAAAGGCTAAAACATCTCACAGCACTGACATCACTGCTTGCCTCTATGCCAGATCGTTTGATGGAAATGAAAATGATCAACCGGCATATGGTTGAATTCAAAGACACCACTAAAAGACCCCGAAGTGAAAAATGGCAAAATTTCAACGTAGCAACGGAAAAAAAAAATGGTACTAGTAGTTGTTATGGCCCTCGTGCTTGTATGCATGCCTGACAACTTAGGGACATGCTCCCAGTGAGATGACAGATGGTGTGCTGGGGAATCTCTTCCCAGATCTGGACCATGGAGTGACTGGGCTCCTGGACAGTCGGAGGTCCTACCTGACGGACTGAAACACAATGTTCCAGATGTGATCTATTCGTTCTCTATCATATCGAAACTATCTCTCCACTTCGATATGTATTCCATATGTACAAGGAATGACCCCCTGCTTGGTCATGGTGCATGGACACGTCTTTAAGACACTCCGGCTAGCCCAGCCACGCCCCAAAGCTTACGTATAAAACAGCTGTGCAGACGTGAAACCGGTGATTGTT
Source organism: Tylochromis polylepis (assembly GCA_015107715.1). NCBI lineage: Eukaryota > Metazoa > Chordata > Actinopteri > Cichliformes > Cichlidae > Tylochromis > Tylochromis polylepis. Next base: position 5,507 of record VVHJ01026648.1, read on the forward strand.
TTATCTCCACTCGGTGCAGTGTGCATGTGTGTGCTTTGTGTGGTAGAGCGTGTGGTTCGGTGTGTGGTGGCAGTGTGTGACCGTTACCTTTGAGTTACCTTTGCATTTTCACTTCTTTGGTGAAGGGGACCCCTTCTCGGATGAAAAAAAAGTAAGATCCTTTATATCTTGAGTCTGAAAATTTACCATCCACAGGGGTACGGGTCAAATCACAATGAATACACAGTGTTGTTTCACCCATGTGTTTAAATTAAGGGAAGAGGGTTTCCATCATGTTTCAGTTAATACACTGAAACATGTAGCTATATCAGAGTCTATCCAATTTGCAGGTTTAATAGGTGAGACCAATTTCTCAGAGTCAGTTTAAAATAGGAATTCTTTTAACCTTAGATATATATTTTTAAGTGACAGAAAAGCAGTTTTGGGGACCTTATTGGTATCATACTGGATTCCTGACTTGCTCACTTTGTTTCAGAGACAGAGATGATAAATATGAACACGCTTTCTGTGTCTGACTTTATGGACCAACAACAAATATTTCTGTATTGTCTCTGTTCAGCTCTAAAAGTTTTTGAGATGTCCAGAAGTTAATGTAACCAGTGCAACTTATTAGTTTATCAACAGAACTGAACTGGACACTTCATCCGAGAAGCTTTTTCAGTTCTAAGAGCAAATGGCAGAGAGTCTCAGATTTTTAAGCCCTATGGGAGTGTCCCCAAGAGGGCCACACCCGTCTTCACACCTTGGCTTGTGTGATTAGGTAGAAGATCAATGGGGGGTCCATCTCCCTCTTGGGGGACACTCCCATAGGGCTTAAAATCTGGGACTCACCACCATTTGCTCTTAGAACTGAAGAAGCTGTCTAGACGCTTTTCTTTCCAAGCTCCTTAGACAGCTGAGGAAGACCTGTTGCAATGTCTCCATGACAGCTGACGTTCACAAAACATGATTACAATCATATGCACAATTTGTCAGAACATCACAGAAACGACAGGACAAGCTGTACTTTGCCATCAGTATAGGTTTAACAATCAGCACTTGAACTTTTACAGACTGATGCATTGTGTGGTCTTCAATCCATTTATCAATTGTCTTCCGCTTATCAGGCTCATGGGGGGGCTGGAGCCCATCCCATCTACCATAGGGCGAGAGGCAGAGTGCACCCTAGCCAGCTCACCAGTCTGTTGCAGGACTAACACAGAGAGACAGACCATTTACACTTATGGGCAATTTAAATCACTAATTAACCTAACCCTACTAACTGCTTTCGTCCCACGGTCCAAAGACATGCAGTACCCAGAGAGAACCCACGCAAACACAAAGAGAACATGCAAACTTTACAGAGAAAAGCCCCGACCAGGTGGTGGAGTCGAATTCAGGACCTTCTAGCTGTTAGCAACAGTGCTAACCACCACGCCACTGTGCTGCCATGGGTTTAAAAGCAAAAGCTTAAACAATTAAAACAGTCACGACTAAATTGACTCCAGCTAAGCCTCTCTGGTAAGTAACAAAATTAAATGTGAAACAGTTAAACTGAAACAGAACTCCAGTTTTAGACAACAACAGCTTAATTCTTGACTGCCACTTCAATGCGAACTTCAATGTTGAAAGAAAGGCTAACTCAACAAACTGCAGCTTCTCCTTTATGTAATAACAAAAATGTGCATTGTATATTGTGTTTTGATAACTTGCTGGCCACATAGTCATTGCTAATGCAGTTAGGCATGCCCTTAACCTTCGAATCGCCTACAAATAACATGGCAGCTGCTGCTGACAAATAGGTTGGGAGTGGGAGGGATGCTTCCTGTTTCTCATGAAAACGTGAAAAAATGTGAACCCTTGGGAGGAAGAGAAGACCAGACATATGGACACATTTCACATTTGATTTCAAGGGAAATAAGACACTTTGTCGTGTTTTTAGCGGGGAAAGTTACTCCACATGGTTTACAAACTTTTACACTTTAAATGTCATAAGATTATCGTAGACTAACTGTAAAGCTGATTCAGTTGACTAAAATATAGCAGACTAAAACTAAATGACTTTTAGTCAAAAGCTGAGACTAAAACAAAATCAAAATCTGCTGTCAAAATTAACACTGGCACATGTTGTCCTTTTCTCAGTGATTACTCCAGATCAGTTTAGCTGTTATTTGTATTCATTCAGGGCAAGCATAAGACTTTCCCTGAGGTGTGTGTATTGTTTTTCCAACTATTACTACTACTACTACTACTGGAATGAAGTATCGGTCCCATACACACACGCGCACAGTTTGTTAAGCTGACAGAAACAGACTGACTGGCAGGCCCACTTGTCACAGCTAAGCTAATGAACTAGTGTGTGTGTGTGTGTGTGTGTGTGTGTGTGTGTGTGTGTGTGTGTGTGTGTGTGTGTGTGTGAACAAGAGACAGAGAGAGGAAGAGAGAGAAATTGTGGTATCCATGGCAGCAAGTGGGTTTCATTTCCTTTTTGCCCTTTTTATTCAGTGCTACTCATCTGCGTCCTTGCAAAGTCACATGCATATACTGAACACTTCCATCACTGTCAGGCTGCTTAAAACTAGAATATTCAAGGGCTGCATGTACACATTTAGATTCAGCAGGTGTTCTCTTTAAGGACAGATGTTTTTCTGCCATACGTCTTCTTACAGTTACACCCAGTTATGAAAGAAACCTTTTTAACCACTAGAACAACTGCTGCCATGGAGTGTCCTTGGCCCTGTCTCTCAGTGCTCTGTATTGCTTCTTTCCCCTTACATCTTGGCAGATGGCTGCCCTTCTCTGAACCTGGTTCTTCCAGATTTCTCTTCCTGTTAAAAGGGAGTTCTTCCTTTCTCCTGTTCCCAAGTGCTTGCTCACCTTTTTCACTCTGTATTGTACGGCCTTTACCTTAAAATATTAAGCCCCTTGAGGTTGTGAATTGGTGCTTTAAAATTCAAATTGATTTGAACTGAGTAACCGATTGGTTTCTGTCACCTCTGCTTAAAGCTTAAGCTTCAAATTCATTTCGGAAAATTTAAAATCAAGTGCTTGCCATCTTCTGTTCCTCTGAATCCAACAAAGTTTTTTATCTAGCACAACCTAATAAATGAAGTGAAGATGCTATTATAGTTTAGTATTGTTGCTGTAACTTAGCAGTGACAGCTCCTGTATAGTGCTGACCAGAACAGAAGCAAGAATATTTATATCACTGCACACAAACATTCACTCATTCTCTGCAATTCTCACATGTACAAACCATCATGCACCATCTCTTCATACACACAGTAATCTGTTCCCAAGGCATACGTGATTATGACATTTGAATGACAGGCCTGCCCTTTTCAGGTGGTGTGCACTGAGAGCTGCCCTTGTGAGAAAACACAGTGTTTCCACCATAGACGACTAACGTCGAAGATCAGACCCTTCTCTAACTCTGTGCCCTCCCACTGCCTTTCTCCCTTCTTCTTCAGCTCTTCTTCTTTCAGCCACTTCAACCTTGCTTCTTAGATCATTTTCTCTCTGTCTCCCTTTCCTGTGACACTCAAGAAGTGATGTGGTCTCTTCCAAGAATTCTTCACAAAAAATTCTTGGATCCCCAGTCTAGGCATGTAGCATTCATTTTCAGTTGGTGGGCTGCTTCTATGTCTAAATGTGAAAATTGAAATAGAATAAACATGGCACATGCTCAAAGTCTCAACAGAAGAAATGAAGGTCTTTGTGGAGCAGAAAGCTTTATTTATCACTGAGCAGCTCAGTCATAGGAACCGACATAAAAGGCAATATCTGCATGAAAAGAAAGGCGGTATGATGATTTCTTTCCATGTGAATTTATAAATTAGCCTACCTTTACTGACTAAAAAGATTACTTTTATTCTAGGAAATGGTTCACATCATCATTTCACTTCATATCTTGGAGAAAGAAAAAGCGAAGCCTTCATCCGAGTATACTGTCTTCTCATATAGCACTTACACAAACCCATATTACGGCTAAGTTTTCTTGCCACATCATATTTCAATCTGGCTGTTACAGACAGTATTTCAATATTATTAGCTTACACTGAATCCTTTCTGGACTTTCATGATGGCATCAGACATGGTCGCTGAATGATACATGACCCTGAGGCTCTGTGACAGTGCTGAGACTGATTAAGAGACCTAATCACTCAAGTGAAGAGCCAGCTGTATCCATTTCAAAGTCTAGAAAAGAACTGAAAGCTTGCTGAAAAGACATATCATTTAAACCAATTAGACAGATTTAAGGGTCTCAAACAGAATCTATTTTAGAGACATGTATCTTCAGCATGTCTACATTTCAGCTGAGTAAAACAACCTCGTGTTTACTTAATCTCTGTTTTGTAGATGATCTGAAAGAGTGTGGGAGAGTTTCAGATGGTTTGGTAATCTAGAATATTAAAAAAAAATGGAAGTGGCAATAGAAATATTATTTTGTTCTCTGCCTGCCTTTCATGATAGCAATTGCCTTTGGATGTGTTACACCTTTGAAGTCTCATCTCTCTGATCCGTCCAACTTTCTTCACTGTTCCATTCTAAAGATGTGGGTTAAACAAGGTTTCCATGGCGACAAACCTTTCTTTGCAACACAAAGAGATGAAAGATAGCTTAATTGGTCACTGCATCCATGAACTCCATGTCCTGTATATATGACTCATTATGCACTAAAGACCTTTAACTACAAGACCCCATGTCCTGAGAATACAGTGCCATATGTACGGCTTTGTGTCTTGATATTGAACAACACTGCTGTCATCGATGTCAACTTGTTAGATGTCACTGTAAATCTGTTGAAAACTTAACAGATTTTTTTAAGGGCTAGGTTTAGTCATTTTTGTCAAAATCTAAAACACCAATATGTGCTTTCCTTTTACCCAAACCTGTCTTGCCAAAAGCCACCCTCCTTGAGCCTGGTTAGCTTACCAGTCATTTAAGAAAAACAGAGAGAGATAGATGACTAGCTCTTCCTTCACAAACCACCACTTCTCAAAAGGTCATATCCATTTGGATTTAGAGTCAGATCACAGAGAACTTCATCCTGACAGAGCTCCCGATTAATGCCAGATTCATTATTGTAGTGTTCATAATGCAAATAACATTATAGCAGTGTCTAGAATCCTGCTGAGTCATGCACACATATTGAAGAGATTATAATAATCATAGTTCAGTGAAGCATCCGGATATAAACCTGTGGGCTATAGTAGTTTTTTTTGTAACTTTTATTTTAAGAGAATGCTAACTTACTTACAATGACCAGGGCTATGTGGTTTGTGTCCTTTAAACACTATGTGAAAATGACAAATAGATACAAATACACTGGGTTGACCTGCAAAGCCAAGACACAGCTAATAAATTAATAATAAAATAAATATAGATGAATTTGCTTCCTGGATTCCTGGGATGGATAGCTCACTACACTGTCATTGCTCGACCCATGCTTTAAAGTCCTTCTTGGAGCTAAAAGTGAAAAAACTGAGTCCTGTGGAAGAGCCCTGCGGAGGAGTGCTGTGTTTTGGCTTTAGTCTACATGATGGAGCACGTAAAGCCACAGCACTCTTTCAGAAGGGTGAGTCCTGTCTTGGTGAAGGGCGAAGACGTCTGCTGAGCCCTGACTGGTGCCCTTCTGGTTGGCAAACCTGTAACATGGCACAATGAACTGTATTTATGTATGGCAAAAGACATCAACATGTGTGTACACACATGCATACACACAGCAAGATCACTCACTGTATACTAATAATGCCTTTATGGCAAAGACCATAAATTCATGTCTTGATGTATGCTCAATCATCCAGCTAAGGAAATCCCCAAGAATGGATTCTGTTCATCTGGACGCAGCTAAACGTTTCATCACTCACCCAAGTGACAGCAGAGGTGGGTTGGGTAGGTTTCCCCAACCAGTTGAGACTGAAGAAGTCACTTGGATGAGTGATGAAACATTTCTCCCACTGAAAACGCTATGTTCAGATGAACAGAATCAATTTTCCGGGAACATAAATACATACATTTTTCAGTCAGGTCTAAAGTACAGTCTCAGCACACCCATTTTACATTTTATCAGTCGTACTTATGTAGTTATGGGTGGATACTTTCAGGAAAGACAACATTTCAGTTTTCATGACTGAATACCTGTCTTCTTCAAATTTCTTGGGAATTTGGACTTCAGAAAATCTGCCATTTCTTTATCTTCTTCTTTCTCCCTGTAAAAATGAATACATATGGAATACTGCAATTACAAAGTGAAACACTAAAAAATGACAAAGCTGTTATGGCCTAAGATTTCTCCCTGTTCCAGAAATATTAAAAAGAAAATCTTTTCCACAGGTATACCTTCATTTTCCGAAGCATCCTTAAAGATCAAGAAGGTTGGTTTTTACTAAAGCAGAGAGATAAAACATCCTCCCCAGACACCCACTAGATAAGCGAGCTAATGCACCTCTGGCAGTTAAGATTTCCTGGCAAAGGTTTCTATACGCTTAGTGCATATTAGTGAATGTCGCAGTCTCATTTTGTGTTATTTGAATACAGCCCCTGATTCAAACAAGTGTATATAACTTGGATACTTGCAGTGTTTATTGTATATGGATATATGTCATATGTATTTTGCAGTGATATCTAATGCATTATATTCTGTTGAAAAAATATTAATGTGTCTCAAAGATAAAAACTCTCGGGTAAAAACCACAGACAGATTTTTCCTGTGATAAACAGTCCTGATTTTAAAAAAGTAAAGCAAAATAACAGAAAAGCGATCTTTATATTTATGAGTATGGACAACGTGGCCTTGGGCGCTGTCACGTACATCCTCTCCTCTCTCCACCCATTAACGCACTGCTGTTCTCCTTCTTCGTGGCTCTCACCTTCCCAGGAGCCCTGCGGCTATTTCACAGCATGCCATCAGCTGCCAGCAGAAATCGCTGCTCAGACAAACTAACAGTGTTTCATACTCTCTGAGATCAAACCTAGAAAACATGCTTATTATGCTACATGTGGTTGTCCACTCACAGGCAACGTTAGATTTCAAGTTATGCAAATTAAATGTGAAATGGTTGAACCTGTGAGGATGAATATGCTACTCTGGTAGCAAATTAATCCTCACAGCAAAGCATCTGGGTCAACACTTTAAGATGCATTTATTTTCTATTGCTGCAAAACGGACAAACTGGAAGGTGATTACAGTAGATCTCAAAAACAACATGGACAGTTTAGGTGCATTTGTCCTTAAAGCACCTACTACACATTTGACCTAAGGTAAGCCTGCTTTAAACTAATAAGCAATGATGACTATGTGTCATTTCCACACCAGTTGGCTCATTAAACCTATTTCTTTTTTTTTTTAATCAGCAGGAGCTCCCCTTGCAGAGTTCATTGATGCACCCTGACACATCTTTAATTGAAATGGCTCTCTGCTGTGCACTCTGTGGGACCCTCTCTCACAGCACTGCGCCCGAGGAAACTTTCCGGTTTTTTTTTTTCATGGGGAGCAAAAGAACTCCTTTGTGGAGACATGCATATTTTGGGTGCTGAACTCAGAGAAAAATTTATCAGCATTCGTGACTGCTGAGGACGTGCAAATCTGTGGCTTATCAGTCATTATAAAGATTTGAAGGAGGGATGAGAAAAATACACTACCATATCAAGCTTTTTCCCCTGCGTGTACTTCCATGAGACTGCACGAGTATTGTATGTGCACTGCATGTGCATTGGGACTGCATTTTTAATTTTTCACTTAGATTTCATGTATGGAGGTGACCGAAGAACTCCAGTCTAGGCCATCTGTAATTAAATCATGGAGGTGTAAGCACACCTGAGACGTTCAAATTCAACGTCATCCACGAGGAAATCTCTGGTCTCTACCAGCTTTTGGATCTGCTGCAGCAGCTCTTCTTCTTTCTGCCGGTCATCATTGGACTTGTCATTATCTGGAACAGCACGAGCGAAGAAGACATCAGGACTATGTCCCACATTAGCTACTTTCAGTAATATGTTATTGTTTGTGCACACAGATGAATGAACAGCTAGCTATAATAAAGCACATGCAAAAATATAGATCGATCCTTCAGTTGACTTCAATCATTTCTAGTTAATAGTTAAGATGAAACCTGATTTGCGTGTTAAGCATGGAACAAGCCAGGATGTGATTAGCTCAGCTCAGTATAAAGACCAGAAGCAAAGGAAACACTTTATCAAGCCTTTAAAACAATGCACCTAACATTAGTTGAGTTCTTGATCAACCATCAGTGACAAATTTATTCATTAAAGCAAACAATTGCAAATTGTTTGCTTTTTGTTTACTTACATTTGTTTATGTTAAGCTATAATCAAACCAATGATTTTGGATAAGGCATGACTATTTGAAATTGCCTGTCCAGCTGTTTGCCCTGGCTTTTTATGCTAACATAGCTAAGCACTTGCTGGCTCCAGCTCCAAATATGTGGGAGTGGAATTGATCTACTCATCCAGTTTTGGGCAACAGATTGAATAAACCTATTCCCCAATATGTCATAATGATTTTGTTTGTTTGCTTGCTTTGGTCCAATAGCAGCAATCATGAACACCCAAAGCACTTCTACCTGGTATGGACACTAATTTGTGAAGCTCCTTCTTCAGACGAGTAATCTCTTTGCACAGCTGAATGTCATCCATCCTGTTCAGGCATGATGGCGAAAAGAAACACATACACACATACAGAGAAAAAGGAGCACTTATGTAAGCACTGCAGATGATGAAATTCAGAACACTTTATATGTTACATGTTCCAACATTACTTTGCAATTAATGTCAGTAATATATTCTGTTTTTTACTAAAGGCTTTTTCTTGTTTTTTTCATATTCATATTGTTTCATCCATATATATAATTAAATAGAATTCATGGTCATTAGTTTGCCATGGTATAAGGGTTAGGGTTATATTGTTTAAAGACAAACCCACTTAAAGAGCTTGTTGGACAAGTACAGTTCTCATGTAGCCTGAGATAAAGACTAGTGACTCAGAGAATTGATTAATTCAGTCAGAGAAAAGCTTACTAATGGGACTTTACATCATCATTTAGCAGCAAACAGGTATTTGAAACTGATAGTGTCTCTGGAGTAAAAGCAAGCACTCAGTGCAAAATCCTCCAGGTTCGGTTCTCCAGAGTTTGTGCATAAACCTTCATCCTAGGCCTGAATGTTCATGATGTTCAACAAGGCCATTACCATCATTACCATCAGCAAGAAGGAGGCATTGTCTGTACTTACCATCTCACTGGGAAATGAGATAATGACCTCATCAAGACATATGGACTTCTTAAGCAACCATTTTCTGTCATGATAAAAATTAAAAAGAACTGTGCCTGCTGAACAAAAAACGGAAAAAATATTTACCCTGCATGAAACACTATTGAATCCCTAGTTGCCATGTCAATAAAATGAGAAAGAGAAATATAATGCGGTCATCATTATTGTCTGGCCTCAACCCCTATAAGACGCTGTGGATGACCCTTAAAAGTACATTCATGAGGATGGACGAGCGTATTCAGGAATAAACCCTTGCTTCACTCCTGAATAGGAAAAAAAAATGAAATTCAGACAGAGAAAGATTGTTATTGATCTTATATTTAACAAAGGAGGTGACACAATCTTTTCTGAGCAGAAATCCCTGGAGTAGGTCTGAGCCAGATAGCCCTTCTCTCTTTCAATGACCCTTCACAGAATCAGTGTGAGTGGATCGTTACTGATAGTGAAGAGGGACTGAAGCCCCTCCCTGTCTTGCTCGTCAAGCAAGAGGCCATCGCATGAACTCTATATCCTATGAACTGACTTTTATTAAGAACCACACACATACAGGCACAGAAAAGGCTATACACACACTCACACATATTACACACATTCATCATTGTCAATAGAAAAAGAGACTCAACACCACACTGGTCTACCTGTCATGTCAGATCCCATCCTTACATGAGCATCTGATGAAATAGCCAATGGCCAAGAGATGGCGATTTGAAATAGAAACTTAACTTACTAGACAAAAAAATCCTGCTATTTGTTTGCATGAAGACCCCTGAAAAAAGCTGCTTCAAATTGCTACTCTAGTCTCCATTTCCTCCTTATCCACTCTTTCAGTCTTTCAGTCCCATTTTCCCATTTGCTTGACCCTTGCTTGCTACTCCACACACGTCACTCCTCGCATTCCTCCTGCCATCTGAGGAAGGCAACTGCCTATCTTCCAGCAGAGTATATGAATAAATATCCATGTATTAGCCTGCTTTGTGGAAGCTGTAGTGGAGCCATTGAAATTTTAATGGGGGCCAGTTTAGGGTGTGGGTGAAGGGAATCACGGACAAAAATTAGAGAGCAATTATGCCCGAGGTTTTATTTCTGAAAAGTGTCTTAAATGATTACATTGCTCTTAATAGGGAAAGCATCATTGCAGTTCTCCAGTGATGTGCTAGTTTTAGTTCATAGGTTGTTTAGTTTAATTACCGCACTTATTAAAAACTCTGAATCCTTTAACGTATTCAGATTTACTACAGAATCTACAAGTTGCCCTCCAGGACTGATGTAGACAATCAAAAGATCGATCTCAAATAAGACTGAGGTGCATTTGAAGCATCTAAACTAAAAATGTACATAGTCATCCAAGTTTCAAAACTGACTTCTCTTCATCAAAGTTACATCTACAAATCTAATTTAAAATACTAGTAAATTCTAGTAAATAAATTCATGCCACTCCATCTTTTTTTAGTGACTTTTGAAGGACAAATTTGGATAGATTGCCATGGAAGTTTGGTTTTAAAATGTTTATGCATCAGCAACAACAGGTCAAAGATTACATATGCATGTTAATGTAATATTAGCATGTTAACAAAGCCTCAACATCACGCTCAAAGGTAAGCCTAACCACATCTCAGGCAGACACATTTCAAAGCTTTGAAGTTTCTGAAGTGTGAGCTGAGCCCAAGATGGATATTTACACTCATGCACCACCATGCAACCTTCTTGTTCTTATTTTCTGCCTTGCAGGATACAGAAAATGCACATTCTTGAATTAGTGATTGCTCTGGATGTAAATTGTGGCACGATGTAAAAAACAAAAAGACATAAATAACTTTAAATGGTTTTTATATGCTTAAATGACTATTATGCACAGTGTAATTATCTAGATTAAAAAAAAGACCCTCCTTGCTCAATTGTAAAGTCCAATTTTTCATTTTTGCACCCCCAGTGGTAAAGATTTAACAATAACACAGTTGTATCTCAAGTTTTCATGCATTAATTTTACCTTCTGTTATGCAAATTTAAGCAAATCATATTGACAAACTAAGTCATCTGCCAGCTTAACTAAAATCTAACAAGCAATGAATTTTCACACCCGCAGCAAATAAATCTGCTGCTCAACAGTGTTTTTAAGTCCTCACATGTATCTGAGCTCTGACTCTCTCCTAACCAGGACATCTCTGATCCTCTCAATCTTAAAGAGCTCCCCCTCGATGTCATCCACAGTGATGGTGGAGTCTGCCATGGACACCACGTCTTCCTCTGAAAGAGAGACAGCAAGAGACAGCTTTTAAGTCTGTATGTTGGACAAAGGACCACACACTGGAAAAAAATACAAAATGCCTAATAATGCATTTAGATTATTGACTCTTCAGTAGATTAAAAAATGCCACACGCAATCGGTGATGTGTGTGCACACTTTTGAAAATGACCTACTGTGGGATTTCAGAACAATAACTGCATATGAATTTGCATTTTAAACTGTGTAAACAGCTGCAGCAGAAATTGCTGCTAGATGAGCAGAGTGTCACAGCCAAATTGCCATGTGTCAGCAGCTGACACAACTTGCATGGCTGTCTCCCCCACACACATAACTGTGCATACACACAAACACTTTAATTGCATGATGGGTTAGGGCAGGAAGTAAGGTAGTTGTCAACCCCTTCCACTGCAGTTTTGTTTACACTGCCATGTTCTGCTGTACAAAGACTTCATTAAGTCTCTAACTGCCAGTCCCGATGCAAAAAGAGAAAAAAAAATATACATTCTGTTCCATGTTGTTAAATTTAAAGTTGATTATTAATGTTATTAGTTGCTTTTAATTTTGCGGTTGCCTGTTTTTATAATTTGCACATGTGCTGTTCTCAATTAAAATTTACAATCTGCAGGTATATGAATATGTGATATTCTTGTTTTGCATGGACTAGAATACATGCACTGCATTTAATACTTCTATCTGTGCTGTGCTTAAAAGACATTTAATAATTAACTACCAGCCACAAAATAATTTATAATGAATGCTAATAAGAACAATGAAATGATTCCCAAATTATTTTTACAACATGCTGAATTTGTGGTATGTGCACATCGGATATTTGCGATTAAGCAGTTAAACAGTCATATGTAACACAGAGATCCTTGATGACTTCCAACAAGAGCCTAATAGCTGATAAATAAAAAAATACATAAATAAAGAACGGCTGGGAGGAAAAACCCTTGAACCATGTTAAGGGTGTTGATTTTGCATAGTTTGCCCACCAGAGGGCACTCTGCAACATCCTTGTTGGCCACACTTGTGGAAACGAACATAACAACCAGCTGGTCTGAGCAAAGTGGCAGAGCTTAAAGGGGTACTTGTTGTGACAATTAAACAAGATAATTTTTGAACTGCACTGATATAATATGTTAGCAAGAAGTCATAAACAACTAACATTATTAAATCACCAAATATCGGTATAGGTATCGGTCTAAATAATCCTACATCTGTCAGGATCCAGATTCATCATAAGAAATCAATTAAAATGTTAAAACATTGACCCACAATAAAAATTTGCTAAATTTGCTGAAAATAGACATTTTTCACAACTGTGCAATTCTTTCTAATAAATCTGTCCCAAAGCATCCAGAAAGATTTGTGGGGTACAAAAAGGCATCAAAGTATTTCATACAGAGCAGCTGCTGTACACTGTGAGCAGCAGAAGCAGCTTCACTGAACTCAACCAGCAAGCAGCTGCTAAATCAAACATTAAACTGCAACAAATTTCTATTAAAACATTTACTTTAGCCATGTAGATCAGAATACACAAGCAAATACCTAATACAAAATCTAAGCTGACCTTTTTAAAGGTAGATGGCTGAAGACCGATGATGACAGCTACTGTGACTTTATACAGGAAACAGGTCACTCCTTGTCTTGAGTTGTTCCTTTTATCACTGTAGTGGTGCTGGACACCTGTCACTGCAGAGAGCAGCCCTACATTATGGGCTGAGAGGAACATAGCCAGGGATATACCACTTCTGACAGTCTGTCCCTGTTTCCCCCTGAGGTCATTAAAGTCTTTCTATATACACACCGTTACTTAGTGGATCTCTAGTATGGACTCTCTATTCAAGCCTCAATTAGCCCTGGGGGGGGGCAGAGCTGTCTAGGTTCAAAGTGCAGTGAAAACACTTATTCTGCACTAGTCTGACAAAAAAAAAGCAGAATACAAATTCAAACTCCAGTGTGACTCCAGGGTAAAAAC
>VVHJ01026649.1:8049-18138 GCA_015107715.1 Tylochromis polylepis
ATTAGTAATTCTTTTTTTTTTTTTTTTTTTTTTTTTTAACTCTGGTCATAAACCTGATTCTAAAATGGTGCGAGATAATCCATTGTCCTTTTTTCTTCTCTCCTATGTGATCCAGACACCAACAGATAAACAAGAGGAGGAGAAGGAGCAGGACAAGGCGAACCGCACTGCCAGAGTACAACCCACCCCTCAGACGAAGGACGCTGCCGCAGATAGTCCCAACGCTCCCAACGCTGACAGGCGCAAGTAAGAAAAAAAAAACTTTACTATCAGTGAAAATGCTTTAAAAAAATCCAGTGATTTCAAACAAATGCAAATCTCTGATGAGGGAAGTTGTTTGTGTGTTTAGGTTCCAGGCTCCAGCGAGAGACGAAGAGTCTGAGTCTCAGAGGAAAGCTCGCTCTAAGCTGTTGCGGCAGACTCGCCGCCCCACACAGGTAATACTGCTTATCCAGATTCAGTGCATTCAATTTTTTATTTTTTGTTAACAGTTCCTATAAAAAGCATGCACATGCTCTTGATAATTAAACATTTGCACTCAGTTTAGAGTAGAGTGAATCTGTGACGACGGGGTTAACGTCAATATTCCAAGACTGCAGAATGATTTTAAGAGCAGCGTACTGCTGCACCAGTGCTGAGTTAGCAGTAGTGTTCGACGTTGTTTTTAATTCCTCTGGGCGGTTTTGTTTTTGCTCTGTGTTGGCAGGGTGTGACTCTAACGGACCTCAAAGAAGCCGAGAAGTGTGTGGCTAAATCTGGCGATTCTTCACCTCGAACCATCCAGCCGGTCAGCCCCATCGTCACCATCACGCCTGCAGAAAGAGGTGAGTGATACTGCAGAGAGACACAGTGAGCTGAGAACCCAAAAACTGGATAAATTCAGAAGAATTTAGAAGTGCCACACATCTGTGGTCAGCAATGTCAGAATTATCTTCCCGTGCACCACCATCCTGCTTTCAGCTAAGCTACCGTTAGATCACAGCCTGGAAGTTCTGTTTTCACCATATTTTGAGTTTGTGGGGTCACCACAGGTCTCAGAGTGCAAACATCAGTTTCTGTGTAAAACTGAGGGAGCTGGGGTGTATACAACCTGAAAGGGGTAGCCAATATGGACATGACTTAATCCTGTGTTTTTATGAATTGCCAACAGGGGGCGCCTCATTTGGTTGTAAAAAGAAGCCATATTGTATGAAAGTGTATGGGGAAGATGAACCTATTTATCACATGACTTCAGTAAATTTTAACGCTGATGGCTTGAGGGGTCAGTCACAAGTTTCTTAGTGAGTATGACTTGTCTGCTCTCCCTGTCTGGATATTTCTGGCAGTGCTTTCGCTTCCTCTTTTTTCAGCAGATATAGTCATTGCATCTAATCTGGCAGATCAGTTACACATTAAAACTTAAACATAGAATCATCATATGACTATTTCTTAATACCAAAAGTGTAAGAACAGCTGTTAACTTGTCAGTCATAGATTTCTAATGTAACTTTTCAGCATTAGTCTTTTGCTAACTGCTGTTTTCCTGCCGGCGCTCCTCCTCAGGATTGTTTAAACATTCGGGTATGCGTGCTATGCAGGTGACACAACTGATAGCTCTGATTCTGGAGTAGGATGTCTGTTCTCTGTGCCTTCATGTGCGGCACAGTCAGATTCATCTCTCCATGATCACACCCAGATTCAAAATACGGGGCTCGAGACTTCACAACCATGACATCAAGGTGGCTGTGTCCATCTTTAATATACAGTCAATAGTCAAAGGTCATAACAGGTGATGAGATGAATATCAGAGTCTGAGGAAAACTGAAAATCAGATCAGAAATCCAGCTATGACTGTTCTGTTAGGGGTGTAAAACTAATTTTAGACCGCAGCACACATATGACCCTAGTTTGAGCTTAAGCAGGTCATACCAGTAAAGCTACTGCATAAAAGCATCTGAAAATTGTGTCCATTTCTTTTAGTATTAAGAGGTTTAGTTACACATTTAATTCCTTAAGAAAAATAAGTCCAATTTCAAAAATGCATTTCAGTTTATACACATTATAAAGAAATGCTGTTGGAGGAAATAAAAGAACCCCACCAGCATGGGCACTGTGTGCTAAAGGTTAAGAAATAAATGTAAAAATTGCAGGAAAAAGTCTCAAAACTCTTTAGACTTTGTACTCTTTAAAAAAAACAAAAAACAAACCAACACAAAAATTTTGTTTTAACTGACAGAAAATGGGGGAACTCCAGGCCTCAAGGGCCGGTGTCCTGCAGGTTTTAGATGTGTCCTTGATCCAACACAGCTGATTTAAATGGCTAAATGACCTCCTCAACATGTCTTGAAGTTCTCCAGAGGCCTGGTGATGAACTAATCATTTGATTCAGGTGTGTTGACCCAGGGTGATATCTAAAACCTGCAGGACACCGGCCCTCGAGGCCTGGAGTTTCCCACCCCGATTTAGGACAACAAGCAGCATAGAGGTGCACTGAACAGAGAGGTGCAGGGAAAATCAGCCAGACTTTAGACGCAGTGCCACCACTGGAGAGTCCTGACAATTTATTGGTTAAATATCTTTACCATATTTAAAGACTCCTTAAAATACTCAAAGTGAAATACTCAGAAACTGACTACCTGAGTATTGCGACACCCACCACACGCTTTTTACTGTTTGTGTGGCTGGAAGTCTTAAGTCGCCTCTGTTTACAGTAAGACTCCCACAATATAAGGGAAATATGAGGCAGCTTTTGGGTGGAGTGCTCTTAAGGGCAGTGTCTTAAAGGAAGTGATGGTTTCTCACATACTGTGAAGGCTATAGCTGCTTGTGCTGTGTTTTCTGTGGGTAGATAGGACGGCTACTGCATACTCAAACTCAGTGAGCTGCGGTAGAAACCAGCTGACCCCTTTATCATATTTTTATCACTCACTCACCACGCTCCACCTGTGTTTTGTGTTTTTTGGTGCAGTTCACCATCTGATATCATGAAGCAAAATCAGTTTTTAAAGTTAACTTGCAAGAACATTGAGTTCAAAGCCAAAACCAGCAGATTGTGTTGTCTGAACTCGTTCCTCACAAGCCTCGATGTGCAGTGATCTGAGATAAGGAGGCTATGGCGCCAAATTTCATTTGGAAACTAATCTACCTTTATGCATCACTACTGTGCCTCAGCCTAAAGCCCCACACGCCTCACAAGTGTTTTCTGTTGACCTCCTTGTGTTTCAGACACAGACCCTCAGGTGAAGCAGGTGGAGCCAGAGGGAGAGAAGCGTCCAGCACCAAAGGACAGGCGGAAAACAAGGAGGGAAAGACGCTCCACCGGCGTCGTTCAGCTGGGAGAAGAGGTGAGAGCGGTGCAGATGAAGTAATTTCCCAAATTCAATCATCCTTCCTGTTTTCTGCAGCACTGAAGTTGGTGAGAGGGCAACCTTATGAGTTCCTCTGTCATTATGTAACTGAAGACATGCACAAACAAGGAGGAAGTCTGAGTGGAAGCCATTTTAGAAAGTATTTTAGATCCTGTACTGTAGACATCACTGTTTATACAAGTTTGACGTCACATCCTCTGGCATGCGCCACGGTGTTTGTGGCTCTTCGGCCAGCCACCTCTTGACTTTTGTAACCTGGTGCGTTGCGCCCCATCTGCCGCAGCTGAGTTGAAGACGCAAGTGTACGATTGTGTCAGTTTTTACCGTCATTTTAATGATATTCCAGCACAGAAGCTCAGAGATGCTTAAATAGAGGTGACTGTGTGGTGATATTGTGGCGGCGCTTCTTTCCTACCTCCTGTGGCTGATGTTGATAGATTGTTAGTGTCGACAACATGCAGCTCAGTAGCTCAAGATAAATGTGATGACCAGGTGAGCTGATGTGGGAGTAGAGCAGGTAGTTGTGCAGTGAATTCAGTGAGCGAATGAGGCAGCTGCCTCGAGTCATGAGAGCACATCTGGACTACTACCTCTTGTGTGTCAGAAATGGCAACTTCATGCAAGCCGACTGTTTTTAAGAAAAGAAATGAACAACCTGCTGCTGTAATGTGTGAATGTTTGCATTCGAATCTCATTTGTATGAAACAAGATGGATATTTGATTCAGTTGTTGAAGTCTTAACTGTGTGAACATCTTGTTTTTCAGAATGAGGATGACGTTCATCCAGATGATAAAAACAGTAACAGCACAACCTCGTCCCTGTGAGTCTCACTCATTCTTGTCTTGTGTGTATATACACGCGCTTTCATACATTTTTGTTATTTCACACACGTGCAAATGGAATAATTTATTTTTTGGACATTTATTTCGGAGTGCATCTCTATATTTTTGTCCGTTTTGAGCATGTAGTCTGAAATAAATGTCTGTATTTCAGTTGTAATGAGTCAGCTGCCCTACGGCACGTAGTTGTATTCTTTAACCCCCGGTCTGTTCTCTGTTGGTGAGCTAGCATGAGGTTTGAATTGTTGATGATTTGGTGAGATCCTGAAATTTTTGGGTTCTCCAAACAACATGTTCACACCCGTCCAGGAGCAGATTTGTTCAGTGTAAACAAGATTAAATGATGGACGTCAGCATCATCGGTACATTTATAATAAGAGGATTAAGCATGGAGAATATTACCTTTTCTAGATTCATTAGTTTTACAGCAGCGCTGTTTCAGGTGAGAGGGAATGATTCAGCCTGGTGTGATACATTCCTCGATGCTGCGCCTAAATAATTTTAAATGAGATAGAGAAATTACGCCACTGTGATGTGACACAAACAGTAGGAATGTCAAGTGAGCCTTACCTGAAATAAAGTCCTCACCACCTGCTGCCTGTGGCTGTGAGGAAGAGCTTTCCTCTTTAACAAACGCTAAAATTAGCAGATTAATATTTGAAGTGCATGTATGGTAATCAATTATTTTTTCTTCTGATTCTGCCCTCATCCTTTTTTTTTGTCCTTACGTTCTTGTTGATCTGCAGCTTGCTCTGAATATGAATAAATGATTAGTGTATAAATATTAAGATCAGAGCTTAGCACTTTGATGATTGGCCTCATGTCACCACGTGTGCTGCTTTTTCCTCCCGTTGTTTTGTAGGAGGAGCAAAAATGGCTCTTTTGATGGGGAATAGATTAGATTAGATAGCACTTTATTTATCCCTCGGGTGGGTTCCTCTGGGAAATTCAGTTTCCAGTAGCATACACCAACAGAAGTCACATATTACAGAGTTAGAATATGAAAAGAGGGGAATGATAGAATATGTTACATATATTATAGTGGTGTAACAGATAAAAAAAAAAAAATTAAAAAAAATTCACGGTTCTGATCGGATCACGGTTTTAAGTCACAGATTGGATCAATTTTCAGATCAGCGAAAAAAGACAAGACAAATTTAACTCTCCATTTATTTATTTAAGTATTTTTTGCCCATTAAAAAACATTCAACTCAAGACTCATTCCACGCAATTATATAAAAAGAAATTAAGGTGCAGTATAGGGCATGATAATTATTTGCTTTAATGTGGACACAATCAAAAACAACTTAAAATGCAATTTAACGTGTCATTGCTTCTTACTTTGAACATGGAGAATGAAATAAAAACTAGCTTATGTCCACATCATCAAAAAAGAAGAAGGAAAGCAAAGCAGACGTGAGCTTATAACTTCAAATTTTTGTCTACATTTTCTGGGGAGAGTGTCGACCTCTTTGTTGTAACTATGTCCCCTGCTGTTGAGAACATCTTCTCGCTAGGCACAGCAAGGTAGCGTCTTGCCATTATGGCAAGGTGAGGGTATTTACATTCGTTGCTTTTGCACCACGTCAGTGGATCACCATCGACTGGAATGCCACTTGCTGCCTCATAGGATGCCGCCTCCTCTTCGATGGTGTCAGCAAAAGCCTTGCTGCCCACGTCCTTCTGTGCAGAGGTCTCGACAAAAGCTCCGCCATTGTCGACTTCTTTTGAGGAGGACGTGTGTCTGCTCGACTCTGCAGGGAAAGTTACTTTATTGATTAAAACAATTATTTTTAAAAAATATTTCAGAGACATTAAAATGTGGCAATAACTTTGAACAAAAACATTATCATTAAAAATAAAAAATATGTAATTTCAAAATATTTATTTTCTTTACTTCTGCAGTGCCAAGACTGCTCACAATCTCAGTGGTGAGATCACTGTATGTCTTCAGGCGTAGGCCAAGGTCGAGGTGAGACAGGGTGTGAGGGACCAAGCAGCCATGGCAAAGAGGACACAGAAAAATGTATTTCCATACAAGGTTCTTTCCTTTATTTGCCCTTTTCCTGAAGCAAAGAAAGTTTTAAAAACACAAAATATAATCAGCAGGCCCATAAACGAGGTCAACTCAGTATAACTGTAAGCAACCATTAACCTCCCAAACTTAAACCACCACAGCATACCAGCCTTAATTCAAACTGCTCTAACACACAGACACAAGAGGGTAACATATATAGTGGTTCGGCCAAACCATACACAGACAATAGGGGAAACAGAAAATAAACACCAAACTAACTAAACACAAAATAACCTAACTAAACCTAAAACACCCCCGTCTCTGCCAGGCACTTGGTAGCTCCCGGTGAGCCGGCATTGCTTTTCAGCGTCGTCTACCCTCGGCCACGCCTTTTGTCCGACAGGAAGCAGCCACCTCCCAAACCAGGTAACTCAAAGAAAGAAACATGATTAATATAACAGAACATTTTAAAGAAGCCACACAATGTCAATATGTGCGCGCTTCATACTTCCATTGCTAGGTTTAAAGAAAACATTCAGGGATTATATTAATAAAATAACTATAACCCAAACTAATCAAGTAAAAAATTGAACTGACTGTACTCAAGTGTGGCTGATGCCATCACACAGGGACTTGAACCTTGGATCAAGTGCAGTAGATCTGTGAAAGGTACTCCTGTAGGGTTGGTGGTGAAGTGTATCTGGGCCTCTCTAATGGCAGTCTTGACATCTCTTGTGATGGTGCCGTCTTCCTCACTTGGGCACTTGGACTGTAGGATCCTTGTTTTCAGAGGCAGGATCGTGGACACAGATGGTGCAGTTTCAGTGCTCAACAGAGTTGTAACCGCTTTGAGTGGTTTGAGCGGCTGGAGGACCTCCTCTGCCACTCTAACATCATCATCAGACAAGGTGACGATGTCGCTGACATTTTTCTTCAGGGTTTTGTCTGTTAGTGCAGAGTATATAGCTGCCTGCTGGTCAAGATAACGCTCCAACATATCATAAGTGGAGTTCCACCTTGTTGTGACATCATGTATGAGTAGGCAGCTGTAGCATATCTTGTTTGGTCTTAAGTGCATGAGCAGCTGTTGAGCTTCGGTGGAAGTAGGAAACCACCTTCCTTATCCTACCAAGGACCATGTGCAAAGCACCCTATCTGTGGGCCCAGTCCTGCCTCGTTCACTGCATTTATTTGGTTTTTACTGCTTCCATCAGTAAGTGTGCCAGATTTGTGCCTGTGTGACTCTCATAGAGGGGGCGTGTCTGCAGTACAGGGCTTCTTATCTCCCACTCCACTGTGATGTAATGAGCGGTCACGGTCACGTAGCTTTCCGTAGCCCTGGAGGTCCACCCATCTGTAGTTAGGGCAACAGAAGATGCCTGGGACAGTTCAGCCATAACTTTAGACTTTTCCTGCTCATCCATGCTTGGAACGATCTTGTCACTGAAGTGGGCGCACGACGGGATATCATAGCATGGCTCAAGCATGTTCATCATATGTTTAAACCCCTTATTTTGCACAACGGAATATGGCCTCATGTCTGCAGGTATAAACACCCCAGTAGGTTTTGTAATAGCTTTAGCCCAGTCGGATTGGGCAGCAAAGGGCTGCTTAAATGCCGCGGATATCAGTCGTTGTTGTGCAGCCTTCGTCTTAGCTCCTGTCACATCAGGGTGATGTCATTTCAAATGAGCGGCCATGGCCGACGTGTTGCTTTGCACAAAGTCAGCAAAGGGGGCACCGTTCCCAGAGGCGCCGCAATACCGGGTCGATGCGTGGAGCAATTGGAGCGAGCCCCTTATTCAGCTCCCTGTTCTAAAAATCGGTTTAATACGTTGCCCCCGAATCGGGAGCGTATCAGATATTAAACTGACTTGTCCTGAAGCCGACGTGTTGCCAGTCTCATAACGCTTCCTCGTGCCGCACTGTTGACAAACTGTGGTGGTTTTATCCACCACCCTTTTCCCGTCAATACATTTAATGGGGAAGCCAAAATGCTCCCACACATGAGATTTAAGTGATGCTGGAGGTTTCTCAAGCTCCTCTGCTCCTCCACTTGGACCGCTAGCGCTGGCCATGACTATTGACAGACTGACCACGCACACCATACAGTGGAACTTTTTTTTCCTTTTCTTTTTTCTATTTTGAATCTTCAGATCACGTGCGTGCCGAACTGTGGAGAGGGATCGGTTCGGATCACGGTTCAACAGTGATCCGTTGCGCCACTAGAAGAAACTGTAGCTGGTTCGGGTGTCAGTAGTGTGTGTAGATACAAAAGAGTTTGTGGAGTGACTCACTGTGCACAGCAGTCTGTTGCACATGCATGTATCCCTCTTATCAAGCCCTCTTTATACTATTTTGTCATTAGGACAAAAGAAGATTCGACAACAGTTTCACCTTTTTATTATTTGTTTTTTACGTTGTAACTCCATCCCTGTTGAGCCCTAGTAGCTAGTCTGTTTTACTTGACTGCTTTAGGTTTTGTATTTCCTTTTGATTTTGTTCTTTGATGGGAACTCATCAGTCTGTGTAGACAAAATATTTAATATAAATAATGAATTCAGTATTTGGAGCAAATTTGAGCTTCAGCTTGTCATTTTAATAGTTCTTATGTATGTGTGTTGTAACTCACCTTCCTCTCACCCTGCAGGAGCAGACCACCTTCATCTGTGTGTGTATTGCTGAATTTCTGTCACTTTATGAGACAGAGCGGCTGATTCAGGAACTAGCCAAGTGCCGCATCGACACGCACAACATCATTGTCAACCAGCTCGTTTTCCCTGATGCAGAGAGGCCGTGTAAAATGTGTGAAGCCCGCCATAAAATTCAGTCGAAATATTTAGACCAGGTATGAATCAGGAGAAATGGGAAAGTTTATTTACAATATTTACAGTTCAAAGTCACACATCTTTATTGATGGTTTGTCTTCTGCCCACAGATGGAAGATCTTTACGAGGATTTCCACATAGTCAAGTTACCTCTACTGCCCCATGAAGTTCGAGGTGCCGACAAGGTCAACACGTTCTCTAAGCAACTTCTGGAACCCTACAAACCCCCAAACAAGTGATGTCCTGCCCCCTTGCAGGGCTGCCTCCTCTCCCCCCATTCCACAGACAACAGCTCTACAGTCTGAGCTATCCTCCTCTGAGCTCCATCCCCAGCAAGCCTCAAATCCTGCAGCAACAGCCTCAAGACGATCCATTCAGTCCTCAACCCGGTATCTTCAGCACAGCACAGTTACAGCGAGACACCCGCCTGCATTGGAGGGTGCCCCAACCCCACGACATCACAAGTAAACCCGTAGAGAAGTTGCATTATTTTTGGAGATAAGACGGTACATGTGCGTGCCACCTTACTCTCACTTCACCTTCTCTTGTCTTCATATCCACTGTGGCAGTTCCTATTTTAAGCATTTAACTTTTTCTCGACAGAGGAATTGAAAAATCTTCCCTTCCTCCCCCACCCTGTGCAGTGTCTCCATTGACGGTGCTGTGTGTTTGAGGAGAAAACAGCTTTCAGATGGTTGATGTTTATGACCTGTTTATTCTGTGTGATTTATGGTGACTCTGTCTCTTCTTTCATTTGACTTGCAACTAAAAATTCAAACAAACTCATGTATCACACTTTTTCCATCCAGATTTCTATAGATTCAGGTTGTGGTGGCAGGGAAATAAAAAAACAAAACACTAAAAAAACAGGAAAACAGCCTGTGTGGTCTTTAGTTACAGCCTTGTTATTGCAACCAAGACAAACTGAAACAGTTGAGTGTGTCTTTTACCATTTATCAGATCATTAGACAACAATAATGAGAAAATCAGTCAAATTAGTTGTTGTATATCCATAAAGGACACTGTAGTTGCTTTGGTTGGTATGTGGAGGAAGACG
>VVHJ01026650.1:3234-13792 GCA_015107715.1 Tylochromis polylepis
AACACACACACACACACACACACACACACACACACACACACACACACACACACACGAAAAAAAAACCTCTCACAGTGGTTTGTTGGTAGAAAAATGAAACGGCGTAGTCAGTGGTTCTGGTGACCAGATGTTCTGTCTGGAAACCAGAAATGAAAATGGACAGAGCAGAGCTCAGTTTGTTACACAGAAAAGAAAAATCTTATGAATTACAAATAATACAAATAATCTATAATCTATGGGATTATCTCTTATTATACAATTGCCAAGTTACTACACATTCAATGTAAACCGCATCTACTTGTTTCAGCAGGTGGTGAATTGCCTCAGTGCAAAGCACTGATTTGGTGATTCACAAGTGTCTAGACATTAAGGCTAAAACTGAGCTGCAAATTGAATATTTCTTAGCATGTCTAGGATACACCTAACAATTTTAAATACAGTCATTTAAATGTTGTTGAACAACAGTCAGAGCATTTAACAGACAATAAAAAAAACTCCTTTCAGCCAATTCAGCCAGGATTACACTGGGTGTTTGAAAACCATTGTAGCACACAACAAGCTTTAAATTCGGCTTTCTATTAACTTCGCAGAATACAAAAAGCACTGTTACTGTTACAACATTGTTGTTTACTCAAATCAAACTACCTACTGATGTGCTAATTGTGCTAAATGAAGCTAAAAGTCAATGGAGGTGTGATCAGAAAGTTACCCCAAAATATGCTGAGTTAAGGCACAATTTGGCCTGCACCACAGTGCAACGACCATCACTGTAAACCTGTGCACCACAGTAAAACCGGCCAGTTTTCCCTGCCTTTACTTTTCTGTATAACCTGGACAATATAAACAACATCTTCAATTTGTTGTGAGCTGTATAACCAGATAACTCACAAGTACTAACACATCATATACAGATGCATTTCATGATTTTTTTTTAATGTTCATTGTAAGTTTTTAAATAAAAATGTAATTTTAAAAAACCCCTCTAGTTTATCTGTTTTACAGCATCTGAACCTTTTTTTTCTTTTTTTAGAAAAAAAAAAGTTGTTATATTTGTTATTTGTTTTGTTTAAGGGCAGGACCATTAACTGCCTCTGTGGCATCAGCTGCGAGGACTGCCAGGCTGCAGCCCATGAAAATTTATTTAGCTTGACAGTAGCCTATTTTGTATTAAAATGCTTATTGGACCTAATTATTTATTAACTAAAGTTGGAACATTGCTCTGGATTATTCCAGCCCTGTTAATTACTCTTACTCATGCTGGCCATTAAAAGATCTGAGCCTCAATAAGCTAATGTAAGTCTGTATTTTAACTGTAATCTGGCATTGTCTCTTTCCTTCTGTTTACAGTAAAGGTAGATCAAAGATCACAAAGTCAAAAGTAAGTTCCAAGTAAAAAGCAATGGTGCTGCATGGTGAACTTACTTCTGTGGTCCTCTGGATTGTCATAATGTGATCTTCTGTAAGTTGGCTCATTAGCTCAACAACATGAGATATGAATGAATAGTTGTAGATTAGGAGGCAGATCCTTCATCTTTGAGTTTTCTCTTCTGTGGAAACTTTAAACTTTCCTTATTGATAAAGCAAATAGTTTGGGCAGGATCAGGTGACACTGAACCTTACGCTGCAAGAGGTCAGGCTGCTGGAAGCTTCCGGTGATGCACTGAGCATTTTTTCTTTACACACTTATGTTTAAAAACCATTTTGCATTTAATTATTAGTTATTATTAATCTCTGGCTCACTATCACAGTGTGTCCTTTTGTCCTGGCAGATGGCTGCCTCTGGTTCTGCTGGAGGTTTTGTCCCATTAAAAGGGAGTTTTTCCATTACATTGTCACCAAGTACTTGCTAACAGGAGGTCATCTGATTGTTGGGGTTTTCTGTGTTTGTTTCTGTATTGTTTAGCTTTCTTTCTCTTTCCACAGGCTATTTGTTTGTTCTAGTGAATAAAAGAAGAAACAAAATTATTGTACACAGACTTCCCTTTTCCTGAAAGTTCAGGAAAGTCTTCTTGCCAATGTTCATAAAAGACAATGTTCTGGTTAAAAAAATGTGATGTGCATCTAACGCAGACAAACAAAAGGTGCAACGGTTAATTGGTGTGAACATTAGATGGACAGGAGGACCTTTCCTCTTTTGGGTATCCTGCCATTTTTGTCCAGTCTCAACAGCAATCACACAGGGTAACAGGCTAGTAAGTAGACCAAAGGGATTTTGGACAGGATGACTGATTAATTTCCTTTACCGATTTCCTCTGCCAGCCAGATGCAAACCGTTTTAAAAATGACCATACTTCCCTCGATGAACAGACAGCTTCACTGACTCATGGATGTCGTATGAAGCTGGTTCATTTCCCCCCACAGCGAAAAGGAAAATATCAAACATGCACCAAATAGCACCAAAAAAAGCTGACCATCATTTTCTTCTTAATTTTTCAGGCATTACTGTGCCTCTGATCTGTAATGACTCACGCTGAGGTTGTTCTGGGCTTTTCAGCTCTTGGAAAAAACGTCCAGAAAAACACACAGTGATCAATGTTACTGGAGCAAAAATGGTGGTTTGACAAATAGTTTAGCACATTTTAGCATGTAGCACAAGCCTTTATGCTGATTTCCAACATTCCTGTGGGTAGTTAAAAGTCATTACTTTAACAAAAACAAATACCGAATAAATGTTCAGTGTTATGGATTTTCAAATTGTTTATAGCAAGTCACTTTTCACATTGTTGATTTTTATATACTACTACATGAATTTGGTTATTGGTCAAGTAGAAATTGATGAAGAATTAAGTGCAGGAAACTGGTGTGTAAGTTAACATTGTTGACTCACATGGATAACTCACCCCCAATCCCTCTATACAGTAATGAAAATATTATGATATTGTTAAATAAGATAAAAAGTGTATTATTTCCTGGTTTCTGCTTTCTAAGCATTGCTCAAGACAAAGATGCTACATGGTGATATTAAAAGAGCCCAAGTCAAATATCCAGTGGGGCCAAACAATCTATAAAATGTGCTGTAAATATGAAACGTGTTGTTCATTTCTACAAAACCCTTCTGTGCCATTGTATAGACTACCTTTTATCCACTGCGCTTTGATTTTAGTGCTATACCCTGACCACCATAATGGTATGCATCTGTGCACCTTCCCTTCCCTGATTTAACAGTGTTTCTCCTGTGAGTTGTTTAAGTGGATATTTGGTTTAAGACAAGAAGTTAAGCATTATATCTGTTTCTAAAGTTTGTAAAGTTATTACAACATAGCGCTTAATCTGCAACACTTGGTTCAAGATGATGGCATACCAAAGCACAGTAAGACAAAGCAAAATGAAGTCATTGCATTTGCCCCCAAAATCTCACAAATATACTTTAATAGGCATTGAAATGGCCTCCAGCGCTATTATGAGGAATCTTGGAGTCAATGTATTGATCAGGATATGTCCTTTAACTCACACATTAAACAATTATCTTAGACTGTCTTTGTAGTATTGTTGAAATGATTAGTATCCCGTCTCAGACAAGTGCTGAGAAACTAATTCATGCATTTGTAACGTTGTTAATATTGGTCTACTGTAATTTCTAATTATAAAGTTGCTCTCCTTGGAAAACCTTCAGTAGATCCCAAGCACAGAGAACACTAGCAAGGACCAGAAAGACATGAACATTTCCCCTATTTTAACTGCTCCTCAGTGGCTCCCTGTCAAATCCAGAATTGAGTTGAAAATCATTTTCCATACATACAGTCCTGAATGGTTTCCATAAGTACAATGGGAGATGGAGCCTTCAGTTTTCAGGCCTGTTTCCTGTGACACCAACTCCTAGTTTGAGTTTGAGTTCCTGTTGTCAAAACTATCACATCCATAATCAGATATGTGCTGATGTAGACTCTGACTGCAAAGGGTCTTCCCATGAAGCCCTTAACACTTCTTCTGTCCTCCCCTCTTTTTCTCACCCCATGAGTTTACCCAACACTTTTTGCATGCATCTCTTATTTCTGCTCTTGTAGTTTGGATTTTGACTTGCATGTTGTTCATAGTCTTTCAAACTCCAACCAGTCACAGCAGATGGCTGTCCATCTCTGAGCCCGGGTATGCTGGAGATCTCTTCTTGTTAAAAAGGAGTTTTTCTTCCCCACCGTTGCCAGGTTTTTGCTCATAGAGGATCATGTTGTCAATAGGGTTCTGATACTAATATTGTATGGTATAAACTTACAATATAACACATTTGAGGTGATTGCTGTTGAGAACTGATGTTAT
The DNA here is from genome assembly GCA_015107715.1 of Tylochromis polylepis. Lineage (NCBI taxonomy): Eukaryota > Metazoa > Chordata > Actinopteri > Cichliformes > Cichlidae > Tylochromis > Tylochromis polylepis. The sequence continues at coordinate 7,489 of VVHJ01026650.1, forward strand.
TTAATTAAAACCAAAGTATTATCATTTTTTGCTGGTTTGCTTAGTTTATAAATTCTCTGATGAGGAAAAAAGAAAAGCCCAAGTGAAACATATCTCAGGTGCAACCTGTAGACTGCTTTGTCTGAGTCTCACTTCATGATATCCTAACAAGCTGTTTTATATTTAAACTTGAGGAATTAGGAGTCAGTCCTGACTCTTAACATCCCTCTTTTTTATTTGTTTTTTTTTTCTTTTGTTAAGGAGGAACTGAAGGCAGCAGACAGCTGCCCAATGAGTCAGTCTACCATCATCTATCCTGAGGAGGAACTTCAGGTTTTTCCAAAACATACATGTTTCAAACAATAATAATCATAATTACGAAGTTCTACATTCAGTGTTCTTTAAATAGCATGGATTCAGTCTGCACACGTCTGGCTGGCTGTGGTCAGACTGCTGACAAAACTGTTATTGTTAAATCAGTTACACACCCTCTGTTACACACTGGGATGTTTCCAGGTCACATTTCAGCTCTTTGAGAAATATTAGTGTAAGCAGCCAAAACAGAAGTCTGTACTGTGAAGCAGGATTAGGGGCTCAGAGAGATTACTTCAGGTTTAACCCTGGGTTTTCACACTTAATAATTCGGTGCTTACCAGAGTACACTGTACACTATAAGGGTAACTTATGCTGGAAAGCTAACCTGCTCCAGAGTAGGTTATGTATAGGATGTGTGAGATTAATTTTGTAATTGAGAAATTAAATTAATTTTTAAATGTAAGACTTTCTGATAGGACAGAAGGAGACTGAGAGGTGACTATCAGTGATATCAACTGGCAGCATAACAATTAAGAAGCCTCGTATGAGGATAAGTGTGTTTCAAAAGGAAATACGTTGCTCTAGTAATACTTTAAACATGAAATATTTGCATTCATAATAAATATATTGTCCAGTTATTGTGTGACACAACACAAATAATAAGCAGGTAAAGCTTGAAAAATCAAAGGTCAGGGTATTGTTTTACTGTAGAGAGTCTTCATCCTCCACGAAATCCTCCTGTGGATCCTGTGGTGTTGAGAAAGTGTTAGGAGAGAGAAAAAGGCAGAAAATGTTGGACACACCTGTGTAGGCTGTGTAGGCACCTGTAAATGCATTATGAGATAAGATTTTTTTTTTTTAAATTACTCAGCTTTAATTATGTAAATTATTAGTTGTTGTTGTTAAGCAAAATGTGATGAGTAGAGATGGGCAGATCAATCCAAATATCGATAGTATCGATACCAACACTGGTATCAGTTTAGGATCGATACTTTGTTTCCATCCTCATAGTCCAGTATGTTTCCTACTGTCCATCCATCCATACGTTCTCTTCCTCAATTCTGCAATGACAGGTTGCCAGTCTGTGGCAGGGCTAACACAGAGAGACAGCCAATCATTTACACTCACATTCACACCTATGGACATTTTTTAATGAAAAAATATCATCACATTAATTCTTTATAGCCTATGGCACATTTAAACAACAGAAGCTGACCCAAAGTCCTTTAAAGACAGGCACATTTACATTCAAGGTCTCAGAAAAACACAGTATTAATATATAAGAAAACTGTTTTAACTAAACTGTGTTAACCAATTATTGTGAGTAGTTAAAATCACTACACTGCTATGTTGGTGTTCATTAAAATGTGTTCAGAATTGGGCAAATGATTCAGCTCATAAATCATGACACACTGCTCTCCTCTACATAAGCACCCTTAGGTTAAAAGTATTGGTATTGGCATCGCCAATACGGCTCTTAATTTACTTGGTATCAAATCCATGCCAAAATTTGCAGCATCTCATAGCACTAGTGACGAGTGTCATTAATGACTATGAATTTGTGCAAGCAGTATATTCTACTATAGTAATACATGATTAGTATGATAGCATACAGAGATAACATCCATTCAGAGTTGGTTGTGTATTTTAAACTTACCATGGTTTCAGTCTCATTTGAGTCCTCCATCTTCCCTCTGCTTTGGCCATCAGCTGACCTGTGACATAATAGAGAGGCTAACATTCAACAGGAAAGCCCAAAAACCAGACAACTACATGCCGTAATGTAATATTAAGCTAATATTCCATTCAGTCAACCCAGCAAAAAGTCAGATTTTGAGGCCCTTTCATGTAATTTCACAATGTTGGATGAAATGACATTAAGATAAAACAATTTACAATTAATTAGTTGTTCTTTGTTAATACTTTGGGTTTGTTATACTAACCTGGCATCAGTGAACATGTCCAAATTCAAGTGTGTACTGATAGCATATAGTTTTGTTTTTTAAACTTCTTACCTTTTAAAAATGCATCTCAAACTTTGATGTTTCTATAGCCCAGCTAGCATGTGTTTTATTTTCTGATTGTTCTGATCCCATGAACCTCAGTGCACAGAGGTGCAGTCTTTGTCATGATGAGCATCAATAATAAATATGGCCTTTTATGCGTGACTTTGTTTCTTGCATTTTTGCCCTGTTTGCTGCGAGCAACTTTATGGCAACTCTAAAGCCATGTTAGGACTTAAATAGTAATATAATTCAACGGGACACCCCTAGCTCTACACTTATATAGCTGACATTTTGCCATCTTTCCAGTCCTACTGACCTCAGTGGCTAAAGCTCACCAACTTTAATCCAGTATTATTAAATTGCACTGTGAAACCTCTTTGGATTTTATGCGCAAACATGCTTTGGAAAAGAGCATGCACTGGGAAACCCCGAGCTGATTTATCACGTTTATAAGGTAATGTAAGAAAAGCCAAATAAGGAAAAGATATCCTGGCTATACTAAGCTTCCCTCACAGCACAGGCACCAAGACAAGTGGGATATGAAAGTGGGGGGTAGGTTTCCTGTTGGTGCTACTTGAAAGTGATGAGTACAGCTCTAAAGTACTCAGTAAATGACGCATTTTACTCCTGGGACAATCATCTTTTCATTACAACATTCTGTTATGAATTGCACCTGAAACTATATCAGTGCACCACTTTATATCATGCGCCATCTTCCCAAAATTTTTAAAATGCTAATGCATCATGGTCCCGCCCTCCTACATTCCCTGCCTTTCTGGATTCCCTCAGTCCCCCACCTTCTCCAAGCAGTTTCAGTTTATGTGATTCACCACACCTGACCTCCATTACCTCATCACAATCCTTGCTGGTTTGTTTGTTTTTGTTTTTTACATTTCCAAACATGTGTTTATTAAAAACACTTCACTGCATCTGGACTGCATTTGTAGATGGATTTGTGTCTTCTGTCTATGTTCTGAAATGAATCACCAGTGAGTTTCCCTCAATGGTGACTTATAGGACCATTTTCATCTGTGAGTCACGGTGCTTTATTTACTCATTAAAAGCCTATTAAAAAGTCAGTATGAGAGCAATTACCTTTGTGCACATTGTATAGGCTAATCCATTACTAGGAGACACAACAGCTAGAGACCTTTAAACTGAATTAAGTGATTCAAATCAGCAAAATGTCCCCACCACAGCTTAAACTACAGACCGGGAGGTTCAAATGGAAAAGCTGAAGGTCACAGTATAATGAAGCCAGCAGAGCTACAGAATCTGATGAACTCAAAGATGCTGCACTGGGAGGTGCTGTCTTTTAAACTCATCAGAAAATGTGAAACCTTATAAGCTGGGTTTGTACCCTTTAAACTGTGCATGGCAGGCGACCTCACTGAACTGCTGTGGCTCACACATGTGTGGTGTCCACAGACAGTCCTGATTCTGATCTAACATGCATGGTTAAATAACTTCACAGGTCTTTTACTTTATATTTATAGTGAGACCCAGTCATGCAGACCTTGTGACTTCCTTATCCTGATAATATGGGCACCAAAAAATGTACGAGGTTCCATGTAAGGTAAACAACATGTTCCCGATCAAATCCATTTAAATATGCTGGGTGAAGCAAACAGCCAAAGAGGGGAATATTTATGCTGCACCTTGAGTGTTAAAGCGGGAATGATGTCCCACTTGAGATGACCATATTCCAGGATCAGTAGGCTGAAAAGGTCTTGCCAGGTTGTCAGTGTGTTGCTTCCTAGCAGGCAGAGCCATTCTGCCATTGCTAACAATACCTGGAGTACAGCGTAAGATGATTTTTTGCACTTAAAAACACTGCTGCATGAGTAGATCCTGGTCGGTGCTCTGCGTAAGCCTTGCTTAGTGAGTAACAAATGCACAAGACTGGTTGTACAAATTATAAGTTCTAAATTTTTACTACTGCTTATGCACGATGTGTTAGCTTGGTTTGGTAAAAGAGGCATGCTGTGGATGCCCATCTTCCAGCTACAGCATATGAAAGGGCTGTTCTTTTGATTCACAATGGAAAAACAACCTGGGTCAGAGTGCAAGTGTGCTGGTGTCTGTAATGAAGGAGGACCTTTAGCGCTAGCTTGGAGAATGACTGAAAACTACAACTATTTAATCAAAGACGTGTCTGGAGGAATGTACTCCAGCTAAGATAACAGACTCCTGGTGTAGTTTCTCAACAAGTTAAGAATGCCACGGTCTGCTGAATAGTGTTGCTGCTAAGCTGAAACAGAACAAAGAGGACTTGTTTGTTGCAGACAGAGTCATAGGAGGGGAAACATTTTTTTCTGATATGCAACTGGAAAATATTTTAGTGCAATAAAACCGTGTGTAAATGGATGGAAAAAATGCAATAATAGATCAAGTGTGTTTGAAATAATGCAACTGAGGTTGTGCAGGGGTTTCATGACTTTAAATAACCCTTGAGGCTTAAAAATTCCTCACAGTTAATGTCAGCTATTAAAAAAAACTAACAACTTATAATTTAAAGATATGCCACAGCCATAACTAAAGGTGTGTGCTGCAGCATCCACACATTGCAAAAGCTCACGTTCATGTTAAGATAGTCATATCTCAATTTACTTTTTCGTTCCGTTTTTAAACACACTCGTGGATCTGGCGTCATATTAAAGTGACACTACTACTGAGTCATTTCAAACATTTTTACAGAGAACAGGTGAACAGGCGAGTTTGGACATGTGATCGAGAAAGGCATGAACCGCTGCAGGACAGATGAAAGTGGTTGGACCTGAATGATAATAGTACAAGCAGCAAAAACAAATGATGATTTACCAATTACAAACAAACTGGCGACCACAGAAAACCACCCTGTATGTTTTTCTCCCTCTTACACACTATGTGACCCTACCATTCAATATCACTTTACTATTTCACAAGCAATATGAATACCACTGGCACTGTCATGACCCTAAATTTGACCCTTCTTCAGCAAGTGGCTATCTCAGTTTAGCACAAAGATAGCGAGAGGCAAAGCAGTTAGTCAGGGTTCATGCAGTGGCAATAAAACCTGCCATTCAGTAGTGACACTTTGCAGATAACAGGATACATGAAACTGGCTGGTAGATAAAAAGAAAAACAAAAAAAAACAAAAAAAGCTCCAGGCTCTAAGTTGACCTTAATCACCCTCTTATGCTTATTTTTCTGTGGTCAAACAGACATACTGGGAGCTACTGGAAGCTTTCCCCTCCAATTAAAGTCAGAGCTTCATAGGTGGGATTAAGAATGTCAGACTGGAGATGTCATCACTCTTTACCAGCTTCAAATCTAGTGATGAGTATGATGGGTGTAGACATGCACAAATAAAATTGTCATTTCTATGTATTCAACTTAACTTGGCATTTTAGGCATATTGTGACATAATGTAACTTTATAGCTGTTACATACTGCTCTTTGCAATCTTCTGGCAACTACAAATGATTTTGATTGAGTGGGCTACACTCTGACTAGTGAGAGTAGTGAAAAGAAAAGGAGTGTTTTAATCTTCATCAAGCTTTGTCTCCAGAGGATAAATGTCATGGTCTATGCTCGCTCATGCGCTGTCTGTTGGATTAAGCCATTATCAGACTCCTGTCATGCAGTTTGATCCTGACACGTTGCTCCTGTTATCCTGTGCAAGCTGCAGACATGGTGGCTCCAGTAGCTTCTTCTCAGGGGGCAGATTCATGCTGTGAAAGCGCATAGATATCATGAGCAAATAAGACCTTATCCAGCAGCCTTTACTGATTTGTATGGTGAAGCAGATTACGTTTTATTTGCTACTTTAACCCAATAGGAATGTACAGGTTCTGGCCATGAATATTGTGTTTCTCCTGCATTTTACACCTCTGAATGCCGTGATGTTTGTAGGCGCATAAGTACATATGGTATGTAAATGTAGTCCTGGTTGTGGGTGTAAGGAACATGAGCCTCTTTGCAACTCCATTGCATATTTTCCCAAGGAGCCAGAGGTTGTGCAT